>JAOWBW010000625.1:0-143936 GCA_026119855.1 Campanula takesimana
ATGTTATAATTCATTACAAATGATTATAACTTTTAGGCAATGAATAAGAATGAGATCCGTGGCTAGCTCAATGGGATTGGATAGCCAAGTTTCTTAAGGTGCTACATAACCTTTCATTTTAAGAAAGTGAGGACTCACTTGTTGTCCTTCATTCATTTTACTAGTAGTAAATGCAACAATGGTCTTGTACCTCTCTTGCCTAGCTTGCTCTTGAAACATGGTTCTCAACTCCACGCCTATCTCATAGGCTTCCAAATGTTCCAAACTTTGTTGGAGTTTGAGCACATAGCAGCAAGCATGAGACAACTTACATCTCTAGAATCATTACGATGTTTCTTGTAATTGTCTCTTTCTACCCTAGGGCAGTAGGCGGTGGTTCAGCGGGGAGAGGCCCATCGAGAATGTACAACTTATCTTCTTGCCTAAGAACGATTCTTATGCTACGGATCCAATCCATAAAGTTTGTACCATTCTCTTCGAGCTTATCATTCTCAAGGATCGATCGCAACGACATTGATTGAGTGTTATTAGTCATTATCTACAAATATGCAAAAATTTCCAAAATTTAATAAGTACCGATTTTCATTAAAGAGATAAATAGTGTATTTTTCAAACAAAATACTCCCACTAAATTATATAACCTTCATATACATCCAATGTATAATATAATTTAAATGGGTTAAGATCCAACTTTAATTAATTTCAAGTCCGCTAAGGCGGATTACACAAAATCAAATTAAGTAGGTAGACAACTCTTGTCAATCATATATCATATGACTCTTAGTTCCTTTTATGAGATTCTTTAAGAAATCCAATTTCAAAAGGCATGTTAAACCTCATCTTTGCCTAAGCCCAAAACTGTTTTGACGCCCAATTAAGTCTAACCATTTTAAACGCATAGTTAATGTGTCCGCTAGGGCGTGCCCACATTATCTATCTTGCTCATACATAAATAAATTTAATGCACCTCGCTAGGGCGAATCTACATTAAAATCACTCATGTACTAACAAGTGTTTTAATCATGACATGGCAATAAAAGACTTAAAACTTTCTTTGAAGGTTCATCACATGTAGCATATAACACATTTATGAGCACATAATATAAACATGTTACACATCAAGTTTAGCCACTAAATTAATCTCCATTAATTTAAGCATGGTATTTATGTGTCATTAGTTTCTCTATAATTATGAGGATGAGACTATTTCAACTTGGTCATTATCTCCAAATCAAGACAACAAGAAGTGCGGTCGAAACTAAGCCATTAGGCAACCACAATCCCGCACTAATTCAAGAGACCAAGAAAGTAGTCCATGTGGCCGAAACTAAGCAATAGATGGTCTCGATGAACGTAGGCCAATTGCATTCACAATTCCACATGGATCTCCAATCATTGAGTCAAGAACTTTGTTTCTCAATTTTAGCAATTATGAACTCTTCATAATTCTAACTTCGTTTTATCTTTGAAAACTTTGATTGCGATCAAGTTTGGGAAACATAATCTCGATGAACGCAGATTAGCCATCCAAACCTTGAACCAATCTTAGAATCACAAGACTAAAACAATAGGAAAATCAAACCCCACGATCCACACACAAACCAACTACCCAAAACCCATCCCAGATCAGCAGGTCTGGATTGGTTCTGTTACTGGTTTGTTGAACCTCTCGAAAATTCCAAATTCTGATTTTGAGCAAAATCAGACATTCTGATCTTGGAGTGCGGCCGCCCAAAAAGACCTGTGCGGTCGCCCAAAAACCGTGCGGCCGCCCAGTATCTTCCGTGCGGTCGCTCGGTTCAATCAGAATGTGCAGAATTTTAAGTTCGAAAATTTTGTCTCAAAATTGTTTTTCCCCGATTATTATTAAAACTTTGATCCAATCAAAAATTAATAACCAACAATTCTGAATCCACCATAATTTATTTATTGCGATTGAATCGTGCGATTAAAGTTGTAAAACAATAAACCACATAAAATCACATAACACATAAACAACATATATTCCAATATTCAAATCATGCAAGGCACATAAACAATTTATATACACATAACATGATCCAAGTATTGAATTAATCAACATGAACGGGGCTCTGATACCACTGTGTGGGTTTCGATCAAACATGGCGCAGCGGAATTAAGCATTTAAAATTTGAAACCCAAAGCCCATAGATCCGTTCGTATGATTAAATCAAATACAATAACATGAATATAGGATAAAACTAACCCTTGATGGCTATCAAATTTTCTTGGTCTTTGGTGGAGATTTGAAGACTTGATCACGATCACAAAGTTTGAACACGAACTTTGAAGATGATGATTTTCACCCTCTAGCGGTATCCACACTTCGAACGAATATCAAAGGAGCTTCTTCGATCTTGGTTGCTAGACCAACAACTATGAAACACACTTTCACAATTGATATGACTATATGGAATTTTTCTTTTGTGTATTATTTGTTCTTCAACCAAAGATGTCTTAGAACAAAATAAAACCTCTCTCAAACTCTTTGGAGACTCACAAAAAGGCTATCTTTGAAGTTCTGGCCGAAATCCTCCCTTTTATACACAAGCAAGACCTATTCCAAATAGAAAACTTGTGTCAAAGACATTCCAAATCGAATTAGGAAAGTGTCAGTCGACAGTACTGTGCGGCCGCCCAAAAGACTCTGTGCGGTCGCACAACTATCTGAAACAAAACTGGTACAAAACTGAGATAACTGTGCGGCCGCCCAGTCCATACCGTGCGGTCGCCCACTTCCCAGGATGTCCAGAATTTCCAAAATTCCAATATAGTCCTTTTAAAGATTCGTTCTATTGTGTGTGACCCTCTAGGATTATACTAAGTTGGCAATGGGCTCAAACATGATCCCATAAGATATGATTAGGTTCTAGCAAACCGTCATACCTACCCAAATAGTATAACTAGATACAAGTTCGCATTCCTCTTAGAATATGTCATAATCCTTTGTCCACGATATCATTGAACACAAGTCATGGTTATAGAGTCAACTTGTTTTGTTCAATACTTTCTCGATTCCGAATATGTTGATAATCCAAATGTCATTGATCAATCAATTCATTTGAGTCGGCCGAACATTTCATCAACATCATTCCTACGAGAGGCCCAAGCTTGATATCTCTCCGAAGAGGGACAAATCCATTTAGCTTATTATTCTTCCCTACGTGAATCCGATTATGCCAATCATACCCTTTATAACTACTCGGTTAAAAGTAGCGTTTGAATATGTCAAACATAATGTTCATCAAGTGGAAGACTATAATAACTTTATGTCTAAGGATTCAAATGACATAACTAATATGAGATATATGTACGACATAGACCATGACACAAATCTCATAGAGCGGGTCATGTCCAGTACCTTGTTCCAAACAAGTACCCATAAATCTAACATGATCATCCCATGATCATTTAGCCTTTATACTAGTGCTTAACAAGTACTAGGGACGGAGATTATTATAAGTAAACATGAACAACAATAATAATCAAAACATCCCTTTATTGATATGAAATAAATGATAACAATTACAACGTTTATTAAACGTGCCTAGGGCACCACTACCAACACTAACCAGATCAAGAAGGATGGCCAACTCGGTAGAAACTCCGATCAACATTTCCACCTCGACGCCGATCAAATTCGTCGAGAAAGATCCCAGACTAATGAATAGCTCCTAGATCGACTTCTCAGCCGATAAGATGACGAACCCCACCTGCCTAGAATTGGGGCTCTTCGGTATCTCATGTTCATCAAGAAAAAGGAGAATAAAATATCATGGAATGTCACACTGGGAATAAAGAATAAGGACAGATCGTTGGCATTATTTACTCTGATAAACATAAAAGATGGTCACGTGGCTGGGCACACAAGTTGACTCCAAATACCACACCCCAAAAGAGGTCGAGCACGTTCTCACATTCAAGTTACAAGATAACTCTCAGCAGCTAATACAAGCATCAAGCGAACAGATAGTTCGATTTACAACCCAGAGCCAAGGAAGACCTCATCAAAACTACAGCGGAATAACAAATGACAAGAATAACTACATCAACACGCCCTACAACAAAGCCTAGCTCCTTGCTAGCACCTTTACAAAGCCTAGCTCCTCGCTAGCACCTCTACAAAAGCCTAGCTCCTTGCTAGCACTCACAAACCGAGCTCCTAAACGCTCGTCACGGCCATAACGGTGAACGACCACGGCCTACAAACATAGCCTAACTCGGCTACAATTAAAACCTAACTCTGGTGGCTAGTGCTCTCAAATTTGGGTTAAAGATTAACACATCTAGTTCCCACGACAATTTGAGACTAGCCATGAGTTAGTTCTTACAAACCGAGCTCCTAAACGCTCGTCACGGCCATAACGGTGAACGACCACGGACTACAAACGTAGCCTAACACGGCTACAATCAAAACCTAATTTGCCGGCTAGTGCTCTCAAATTTGGGTTAAGATTAATACATCTAGTTCCCATGACAATTTGAGACTAGCCATGAGTTAGTTCTTACAAACCGAGCTCCTAACGCTCGTCACGTCCATAACGGTGAACGACCACGGCCTACAAACGTAGCCTAACACGGCTACAATCAAAACCTAATTCTATCGGCTAGTGCTCTCAAATTTAGGTTAAGATTAATACATCTAGTTCCCACGACAATTTGAGACTAGCCATGAGTTAGTTCTTACAAACCGAGCTCCTAACGCTCGTCACGGCCATAACGGTGAACGATCACGGCCTACAAACGTAGCCTAACACGGCTACAATCAAAACATAATTCTGTCGTCTGGTGCTCTCAAATTTGGTTAAGATTAATACATCTAGTTCCCACGACAATTTGAGACTAGCCATGAGTTAGTTCTTACAAACCGAGCTCCTAAACGCTCGTCACGGCCATAACGGTGAACGACCACGGCCTACAAACATAGCCTAACTCGGCTACAATTAAACCTAATTCTGGCGGATGGTGCTCTCAAATTTGGGTTAAAGATTAACACATCTAGTTCCCACGACAATTTGAGACTAGCCATGGGTTAGTTCTTGCAAACCGAGCATCAGACTGCTTGTCTTTTACAAAGCCTAGCTCCTCTCTATCACTTTTACAAATCCTAGCTCCTCGCTAGCACTTTTACAAAGCCTAGCTCCTTGCTAGCACTCTCAAACCGAGTATCAGACTGCTCGTCTTTTACAAAGCCTAGCTCCTTGCTAGCACCTTTACAAAGCCTAGCTTCTCGCTAGCACCCTCAAACCGAGCATCAGACTGCTCGTCTTTTACAAAGCCTAGCTCCTTGCTAGCACCTTTACAAAGCCTAGCTCCTCGCTAGCACCTTTACAAAGCCTAGCTCCTTGCTAGCACTCTCAAACCGAGCATCAGACGCTCGTCTTTACAAAGCCTAGCTCCTCGCTAGCACCTTTACAAAGCCTAGCTCCTCGCTAGCACCTTTACAAAGCCTAGCTCCTTGCTAGCACTCTCAAACCGAGTATCAGACTGCTCGTCCTTTACAAAGCCTAGCTCCTCGCTAGCACCTTTACAAAGCCTAGCTCCTCGCTAGCACCTTTACAAAGCCTAGCTCCTCACTAGCACCATCAGATCAAGCATCAGACTACTCGTCTTTCACTTAGACCTAGCTCATAGCTAGCTACAGTACTTTGGATCGAAGTTTCAACAACTCGGCGACGAGCAGACACTCGGCCCAAACATGGTATATGACAACATCGTAGTCAGGCCGAGTAGTTCATAAAAACAAACCGAGTGGATTAAGACATCTATCTCTCTGACAATTCGAGCCTAGTTCTGACAACTAGTTCACTTGAATTCTGAAAACCGAGCACATGACGCTCGTCCCGACTTCAAACATGTTCCAGCATTCAACTACGACTAGCTATGCATAACACCTAACAAGTCGAGGTATACATCTCCAAACCTCCAGACCGAGGTCAAGCAAACACTTAGTTTATACTGGCTAAGAATTCAAGACAAAACGAACCGAGTTTATCAACTTGTCACGGCCTATGACGGGAAAACAATCCCTGGCTTACCTACACTTATAACGACTAAGTATAAAGCACATTCATAGCAAATCCGCCTACGCCAAGCTGACTCAGACAACTCGGCTCAGCCTCTAGCAATCAGCATGGTTACTCAACCATCTCGGCACATCCAACTCGGCCTCTATGACGAGCCGAGTTAGTAAGTACAAGCCGACTTAGCTCACTTTACGGAGACTAAGCCCAGCTCTCCTCATACAATCCGGAGTCTAAGATACAGAGAATCCTTAGCTAACAAGGAGACCTCTTTTGCAAGGAAACCTAAACTTCCTTCTCTTACTACGATGTAATCAGGAGTTGGGGGCCACTGAACGGAATAAATTATCTCCTAATATTAAGGATAAAATCCTACTACGATTTGTGTACAAAGGGACTCATATCGAGCTAAGGATCCTAAATTATACAAGGACTCAGTCTCCTAATACAAACCAACTATGGATATCCTATTCTTGGTGGACACTCCACCCCAAATCTATAAATAAGGGTCCTAACCCTCACACAAAGGTACAGAAAAAATACCCTCTCAATACTATAATACGCTTTCCTTCCGGTTTATATCATCTCTATACACAATGCTTATTCTCACACCGGAGGGTTTTCGCGGGGGTAACTCCCTCGCGCCCTAACGGTGTTTGTTTTGCAGATCGTCCATTCGTTCGTCCAGGATTATCCATCGCCGCGTTCCCGACTGATTAGGTACCCCGGTACCGCCCTTTTTATGCATCATCACTAGCCGTCAAAATATGTCTAAATTTAACCCAAAATATTATCTGATGTTAATGACATGGCACACATGTTAATATATCGGCTACATTTAAGATATAATATCTCTGTCATAAGATGATAGTTTCATTTTTTTTCCATTTTATTTGTTTAAAAAAATAGTTTTATTTTCAAATTAAGATTTTAAAATTACCAAATCTTTAAAAGTCATAATATACTTTTAAAATATTTGAAAAGTAAAAAGGAATTATAAATTTGAGATGGACTGATGGGGGATAACATAATTTTGTTTTTCCTTATTGAATCTTCTTTCTAAAAGAAAATGAAATTTATGAAAAAGTAGAAAAGAAAAAAGAATGAAAAAAAGGGAAGGGGAATGGGAGAAGGAATATAAAGCTTCTTTTTTTATTAATGCCATCACATCCATTACACCTTTCGGTGCTTTAGTTGAGAAGGAGCTTCTTTGTCTCTTTACTATTCATTCATGCCATTATTTTGGACGAAAGGTTGCGAAATTAAGTTTATACTAAAATATGTTATTGTCTATAAGTTTCATCAATACGTGCATTCAGATGTCCAAAATTAGATAGTATAATAGTTTTTCAATTATTTCTGACAATTATTTATCGTATGTGTCCACAATACATCGTGATTGAGATTGATATGATAGAAATGAAAATGAATAATTTTATTCAATCGTGGTGTCAAAGGGTTGATGAGTGCAGACGAGATGAAAACTTGTTACGAGGAAAGTCAAGTAATGATTGTTTTCTCCAACTTTGGACATGTGAGAAATACATGCTCACTTTTGTTAAATTGTTAAAGGAGTATAACTAGAGTTACAATAGAGGCTCACAAAATTTTACTTACAAAATAATTTTATAATGTTCCATTAGATATTGTGTTTATAGACTTCAATATTTATTAATTGCATATTCAATCAGCGAATGTTAAATAATTTTCTAAATAAATTATGTTTTTTTTTTTGTAATCATATTGTTAAGTATACATCAGACTTGAGTTGAGACCTTATATGACTACAAATGTTACATGTCTTGGACCAACTGGGGTCACCACGAAATTTTGTTCCAATATTATAGGTTGTTTTTAATTTTTCGTATACATCCCCCCACCAAAAAAAAAAAAAAAAAAAAAAGGTAAAGAAGATAAATGTCCCCCTCTAAGAGAGAAACATATGGAGACTGTAAGGAAAGATAGACAATTGAAGGCAAAAAAACATATTTTCATCACTGTATTTTAATTCATTTTTTTAATGTTTTCATTGAACTTTTTTTTGGTCAAATGTTCTCATTAAACTTTTGAAGTTTTTCAAATGTGCTCACTCCATCCATAATTTCACTAAAAATTTAATGAAAGTTAGTCATATGACCTAACATGATTAAAATTGTTAAGTTCAGACCATTTTGTTAAAATTTAAGCCCTTTTTACCCCATTAGCGGCACTCTCACTGCAGCCTCCACCATCTTCATCGATGCAGCCATCACCATCTCTGCCACCCAGCACCACCATCTACGCCAACCCATTCACCACCATCGCCCCCAATCCAGCCACAACCACCAATAAACACACACACTCTGCACTTACCCATGATGAATTTGGCATAGACTAGGATGAACAAGAAGAGAAATTTCATCTTTGAACTAGATGATTAACTTCTTATTCTTGATTAATAAAAAATGATTACAAGACTATTATACTACTTGTAATACCTAAGAATAAGGAAACCTTTGTTATCTAGGAAACATTATAATTTAAACTAGGAAGGAGATATACCTAATCAAAAGATGATCAACCGAATATCTTGGAGATATGTGGAGATATAATCAAATCCTCCATATCCTCCTATGAGATATCGTTGATCTCATTCATGATTTCCTACACTCCCCCTCAAGTTGGCGCGTGAAGGATACAAACGCCCAACTTGAAACTAAAAAAAACTCAACAATTCCAACCAGAGACCTTTGTTCGTCCGTGTCTTGTCTGCAAGGTGTCTCATAACCCGTGTTGCCCCTTCACGTCTTTTTACGTTCTTCGGATAGCAGTTTCCCACAGTATAGCACATCTTTCCACAGCACGTACACTTGGGCTTCTCTATCGGCAGAACTGATTGTACACTTGTCTAAACAACTGATTGCACAACTGTCTCAACAACTAGTTGACGGCTGCATACCGACTGTACTGATTTGTTTCGTTCCTTGCTTCGTTTGGGTTATAGCACGCTTTAGCTTATATGCCCTGGGTGTAGTTTCACTCCCAACACGTTTGGCAAGTTTCACCAAATCTCTCTCGCCGTCTTTGCAAGCTTGACTTTATTTCTAATTTCTTTCTTCATGAAACCCTTCACCATCGCATTGCACCGTCTCCAAACCCTTGGTTCTGAAACTCGGCTTGGTCTCGTTGCCCGCTGTCATGGTTGTGGGAAGAAGGAACAATTAACAAAGACAACAAAAAAGAAACTGAACAAAAAAAATTCAGAAACAGAGAAAAAAAAACATATGCGGAAGCGATTTTGGATCATTAACACAGCTCTGATGCCATGATGAATTTGGCATAGACTAGGATGAACAAGAAGAGAAATTTCATCTTTGGCTAGATGATTAACTTCTTATCTTGATTAATAAAAAATGATTACAAGACTCCTATTTATACTACTTGTAATACCTAAGAATAAGGAAACCTTTTTTTATCTAGGAAACAATATAATTTAAACTAAGAAGGAGATATACCTAATCAAAAGACGATCAACCGAATATCTTGAAGATATGTGGAGATATTATCAAATCCTCCATATCCTCCTATGAGATATCGTTGATCTCATTCATGACTTCCTACAACCCACAAACACACTTTTGCACAAATCACAAAAAAATCAAAAATTTAAACTCCAACCCAAATTTAAACTCCAACCCAGAATTTTTGGAGACATAAAATACCCACACTTCTGCACAATTACAACAACAAAATCACTGCAAAAATAATAATAATAATAACAATTTAAACTCCAATCCAGAGTTTTGAAGAAATCAAAAACCCATAGTCAAAATCTCAACAAACTGCAAGATCATTTCACAAAAAAAAAAAAAAAAAAAAAAACGAAAAAAGCGAAAGAAATGGCGAACACAGATTTTATATTGCCGGAGAGTTTCATCGAAATTGGACCACGACTAGAGTTAAGCTCCATCGAGTCACATGCGGCGACTTATACAAGATCAATTGACTGCTTAAACAGTCTGATTCAAAGCCCAATCTCCAAATGCTTTGCTGAAATCCTCACCGAAGCCTTCTAGTGTTCATGTGTTTTAGCAATCCAAACATCAAATCACTAGTGATTTGTTTTAAAGTTTTTTTTTTTTTTTTTTTTTTCGTGCTGTAATGTTTTTAAATTTGACCAAGTATAACAAATTTTAACAATCATTATTCAGATGAGGACGCGTGACTAACATTAGTTAATATTTTAACAAAATTATTGATAGAGTGAGCACATTTGAAAATTTTAAAAAGTTCAATAAGAACATTTGAAAGAAAAAAAGTTTAGCGAGAACATTTAAAAATGGTGTAAAGTTCAGTGACCAAAATATGTTTTTTGCCGCAATTGAACAATAACATAGGTACCAAAGGCTTTTTGGCTTTGCATTATTCGGGTGTGCATAGAGTCTTCTTCTAAGGAGAGATTTCAGGTTCGACTACTACAGAGAGCAAGTGGAGAACTTTTATCTTTCAAGCCTCACAGTGATAGTTTGTACGTCTACAGGGAATCAATCAGATAGCCGTGGACATATAATACAAACTTGTTAAAAAAAAAAAAAAACAAAAAAAAAACTATAACATAGGTTGAATTTTCATTATCTTATCCTAATATATTTGGTAGCCCTAATTTTAAGTGATATTGGTTTGACAGAAAACGACCCGCTGATTCTATAAATAAATTTGTGGACATACAAATGCCAAAATGGATACATCATTTTTTTTTTATTTACTCTCTCTTTCTAAAATGAATATTATACAAAAATAAAATAATTTACTTTTAATCTTTTACAAGAGCAAAACATTTTTATTTTTTAAAATGAGACATTCATTTCGGGAGTAGTATGATTTATTTTCTTCAATAGTTTTTTTTTGGATTTACTAAAAATAGGGGGGGGGAAAATACTCCTTCCGTCTCAATATAAATTTCCAATTTTTTTATTCTTTTTTTTTTTTTCAAATTTTCTCTTTATCAAGAAAAACTTTAAATATCTTCACCATTCATTTCAAGATAGAGGTGGTAATTTTTTTTGTTGTTGTTGGATTGTATGGTTTACATCTTTCCCTCTAAATACTATAAGAATACTTAGATTGAATTCCATCGTTCATAATAAGTTCACAGTGCCTAATTAATCTTTTAAAATGAAAAATATGTTTTACTTACTTACGTGTTATTATCAAATTATTAGAATACATATTTTGGTACCAATATAACAGAAGAATTTGAAGTCCATAAAATAAAATGGGTAAATCACCATTATTGTTATCCTAATGAGGGGCTGTTGAAAAGCAATCAATTGATGTGTTTTTCTTTTTCCTTTTGAAAAAAAAAAGAGGTGTCATGACTTTCATTTGTGCTTTTAATTAAAGTGTGTCGGGTCTACAACCGCTATACCCAAAAAAATATCACCACGTCATTGTGTATTCATCATTTTGTAAACTTTTTTTGTGCCCCCAGCATAGCATTGCTCAATGAGATATGGAGCCCGTATTTGCCCTAAGTTTGGTCTAACCTATTGAAAGGCCATTAAAAGTCCAAAAATATTACTCACAATGACACTAAAAGGATGGTTCCGGTCTGACTTTTTATTTATTTTGATTGAACTTTTACATTATTTCTTATGAAAATTTATTACTTTTATACAATTTCTTAAAAATTGTTGTCGATACACCATTAAGATGACCGATTTTCAGAATAATTTTTTCCTTTTGACAACGGAGAGGCGTATCGAACTTTTGACCTTCAAATTTTGAAAGACAACACGGGTCTATGCCGTTGAATATTTTAAACTGAAGAAGAGTAGTCAAGAGAAATTATTGTCAACTGTAAGCTTTATAATAAGAGGCATTTATGGGGATATACATTTGCAGTAGTTCTGATGTAGGAAGTTCGCGGATCGTATCGACGAAGTTGCGGTAGGATTTTGCAGTTTGGTCGTCCGGGCTCAGAATGGCTATTATGAGTACTTTTCGGAAAGGGAATTTCGCCAAGAACAAGACCCATTGCTTCGCCATGATGTACGATGCTCTTCGGGCATCCGAGTCCGTTTAGAACTCGAAAACAACTTTTTAATTTTAAAAACAATTATTTTTATTTTCGGATTTTATTTCCTTATTTTCGTTTGGTTTAGGGTTTTCGTTTTTAGTTGCCCTAGGGGTATTTAAACACTTTTCGTGTTCTGTAACCGTCAGTTTTTATGAATTTTATTCAAAGAGTTTTCTCTTATTTCTGGTGGATTCTAGTTTATCTTTTCTAGGGTTTATTGCTGGTAAACTCTAGTGTTTAACACTTGCTATTCACGAATATTGCTTCCGTTCTGCATCAAGTTCATAACAAGTTCTTCTCTTTTTGTAGATTTTGTGAGGTATTTGGTTGGTTAGCCATGGGCTCAACCAATGGTCCGTCTTAGTTTTTAAAAAAGAAAATAATCTTAATGCAATTTTACTATAGCACGATGTAACATACAAACAAGTAACATATATTCTCGCATAGGAACATTAGTTTGTAGGTTGATAGAAAGAATAATGAATATACGATTAGTCAAATATGTTCTAGTAGGATAGGAAGTAGCTATTCTCTCAGAAAGCGCCACGGTCCAGTTCCAGTCCCTATCCTGCAAATGCACAACAAGAAGCGTCTCTAAGAAACGAGTATATAAATTCAATCTTACCATATTTTTATTTTGCGCTTCGGATTGTAGGTTGATAGAAATTTATCTATCAGAATCTTCATTTTCTTAAAAGAACATTAGCTCAGTTACCTCCAAAATCCAGCCAAGGCGCGTAAGCTCATGAAGATAGATAGAGCAACCCATATGCCCACATATCCATAACTTAATGATAGCGAAAACAATAATAGGATGCTCACTAGTGCCACCAAAATCTGTATCATAAAAAAAAAAAAAAAAAAAAAAAAAAAAAAAGAGTCGTGAATCAATATTTACGCGCAGATTCAGTGCTCTGTGTTTGTATTCAAGAAAATCACAAACAAAATACCCGAAGGAGTCGTAGTGCAATTACCATGGAGTAGGCAGAATAAGTGAAATCGGATGCCCCATAGTTGACTCCATCAAAAACAAATGCCAATGAATTTATAGGTTGAGTTACTGCAACAAACTAATGAACAAGGCAATCAAACTGTCAGATCAAAATGATCAAGAACCAGTAAGCAGAAAAATAATGACTTTTTTGTACTCCCTCCGTCACAAAATGATCTTCTCACTCTTTTTGCGTTTATTACGAATGAATTTTGAGCAATAATTATAGGTTGACTTAATTATCCTATTAAAAATTTAAAACTTGTAACTGATACTCCATAAACAATATTATCAATAATAAGCTTAAGATTTTAATTAAGATAATTAAATCAACCTAAACTTTATTACTCAAAGTTCATTAATTCATGGTAACGACAAAGAAGTGGGAAGATTATTTTGGGACGGAGGGAGTATATGAATATGAGAGAAAAGGTGGAAAAGAGAGACCGGGATTCCCAAACTTAAGAGTCGCAAAACATTAATGTCCTTGGAAAACAGTCCAGATGAAAATTGCAATCCAACAGCAACAACGACGGAGAGAATTAGTCCAAGAACCAAACCCAACTGCAAAATAATTGCCAGTTTAAAATATGAATATTGACAAGAAAAGCCGCTTTGTTTCCCAGTATAAATTAAGTTTAGCTCAAGTATGCAGTCAAACTCACCTGTAACACACGAGATGCAGTTGCTGTGGCTTTTTCATAATCATTCCTTGCAAATGCACTAGCCAGGATGGCCTATAAATATATGAAGCTTCACGTAAGTTCTTTAGAGATAATAAATCCAACATTCGTAGGCCAAAATGAGATAACAAAGAGAATGAATGTGACTCGATCTGAATATCATTTCCGTGATTGCTCCAAACAAATTTATACTCCCTCCGTCCCAAGAAAATAATCCCATGTTCATCTTTAGTTTGTCCCGTTAGAATAGTCCCTTTTCTAAATAAGTAAATACTGTTGGTGCAATTTTGACAACGCACAAACAAGTGAAACATCATCCATAAGAAGTTTGACAAGTCAAATGGGACTATTTCACTTGAAATGGAGGTAATATGACAGTATAATAGTGAATACTGAATAATAATCTTAGGAAGGTTGAAGCTTCTTATCAACAACAAACTAAACGAACATATTACAATATGATATGTAATTTCGATGTGAAATTAATTGTTTTTGTTTCCATATCAGTTTCTTTATCATTTTCCGTATTTTATTTTTTGAAATGAGATTTCTTACTTGTCCGGCCACAGCCAATCCATCGGCGAGCAAAGACGCAGCCAGCCAAACCTGCAAAGAAACTTGAAAAGCAGCCATTGATGTTGCTCCCAACCTTGCAGCCAATGATGCTGCCAGTGTAACACAGAATGTTGCAGCAATAACCCTCAATAATAAGAGAAATCCTGAAACAAGCATAACACAAAACAAAACAATTAATTATTGCAAGAACCTTTGCCAGTGAGACAAGCAGCAACAAGGCCGCAAAACAGATAAATAATGTGAAATTAACAGATTTATGTGGTTCAGCCCTCAATATGAAAAAAAAGTCAAAAACTATGTTGTCCAAATGACTTGACCTACATTGAAACGAACAAAACATATATGAGAAACAGCCGATTAGTTCTCTGAATACTTTTGAAAATAACCAACTATATTGCTATATTGGATTGCTCTGAAGAAAATAACTAGCTATATTTCAAATCACGTGAATAATTATTAGCCTACAAATGACTTGACCTATGATTTCAGAAGGATTGAAGAACTTACCATTTTTGAGAAACCGGCCAAATTGCAGGTCTTTAATAGTTGGAGGTAAGAGATCAACATTTTCTATTAACTTCCACAAGAGTATAAGCGAGATTAAGTACCTGTACTCGTCCTACACTATGTTAGAAGCAGCAACACAGAAAAAAAAAAAAAAAAAACTTTTTCAAGGGCGGATTATTTAAAACTTATAAACTGAAAAGAACACAATACACAATTTAGCATAAAGATAAGACTTACTGCGACATAACATGGGCAATAGCCCCACCACGAACACCCATCCTAAATACAAAGATTAGTATTGGATCCAAAATGATATTCACCAAGTCTCCAACCACTAAATAATAACAAAACATGAAAAACAATTATGGGTTTTATTCATAATCAGCTGAAAATTATCAAGCACATGCATAAGAACCTTTTTTTCTACTACCTCCGTCCCAAAATGATATTCACACTTCTTTTTACCATTAGTACGAATGAACTTTGAGCAACACTTTTAGGTTGATTCAATTATACTAATGAAAATCTAAAACTTGTTATTGATACACCATCAACAATAATATCAATAACAAGTTTTAGATTTTCTTTAGGATAATTAAATCGACCTAAAATTATTGCTCAAAGTTCATTCTTAGTAACGACGAAAAAGTGTGAAGATCATTTTGGGACAGAGGGAGTATTTTGGTTGTGGGAGTGTGCTTCCTCTCCTTCAGATATAAGCTTTTAGAAATTTGAGTAGTCAACCAACATATTTAAAATAACGCTTCTCATCATACGATTAAAAAAAAAAAAAAAAAACTGTAGAATGTGGAAGAATTTCTCACCGGTTGCATACAAAGGAGTTTTTGTATCCTTAAATCCTCGAAACACCCCTTGCATGGCCAACGAGAGTAGAACTGCTGGGGCACCAAGGGACCTCAATATTAGGTATTGACGAGCTGGTTTTAACATTGCTGAATCCTACATGGAACAAGGACGTATAAGTGGTGCCATTATATGTGGCGGATAGCAATCTTAATTATTACTACCTCCGTCCCAAATTGAATGTCCAAAAATATTCAAATTCGCTCTTGATCAAAAGCAAATTACTTTTGGACAATTCCTTTGGGATGGAGGGAGTATCAAGGTTTTAAGCTCCCCTATTAAAAAACAAGCACAGTAGCATGTATGTGGTAGAATCAATCCTTCATCATATTATAAGCTAAATCCACGAGGAGAATAAGCCCTAGCCTTTGCAAGACATATCTTCACCTTTATATAACACCATTACAAAGAGAAAAAGAATTCATAATCTTATTCAGTATAGAGGACACGTACATTGTTTATACCCATGTAATTTAATATTGGTTTGGCAGTGAAAATGAGAAGTAAAGTTTGGATGAGGCCAAGCATTCCACCAATAACCAAAGCCGATGAAGCCGATGGAATATGCCTTCTCTCATGCCGGACTTTAGCCATAATCTCTGGAAAAAAGAAATAGCACCAGGAAACCAAATATTTTCAGAGCCAAAATATGGAGCTGTAAAGCAAGAAATTTGAGATCGTTATATATTACAAGTTCCTAACATAACTAGGATAGAATATTAGGTGTGGTATACCAGTTTTGGGTATCAACTCTTCTGTTTCTTTATCCACTGAAAAACCCTTCTCCATGATTTCAATTTCCTGGGGTGCTGCCCTTAAACTCAAAGCATCTTCCTCTGCTACAAATGAGGTTGTGACACTAACAAGTGGGAATATTGCAATCTTTGACACTTGATTAAAAATTGCAATTGCAACCCCAACTGCTGCAAGCTCCACAGGACCTGTAAAGATCAATAGGTGAAACAATAGTTTGAGCTAAGCAGTCATCCGACCTAATATTAACGGCTTTATAGTTCCTATACTAAGATGCATGAGATGTGAAGGAGCTAGAGAAAGAATGCGCTTCTAATTCAATATGAACGCAATCAAGAATGGAAAAGATATTTAATGACCACAATTAGTGACTGAGGAGATATCATTGCTCATCTGCGTGCTGGTTAAGGTCGATAAAGCCGACCTTATCACAATACATAGTGATTATGCTCATTTGAGGATGAGATAGAGGGAAATATTATTAATTTATACATTGATTATCCCCATATCCAGGCACGCAAATGATAAGCACTCGTAAGCTCAAAGAATTCTCTACTTCTCTTTTGCCATGGTGCCAGTGCCACCGGCCAGGAAATATACTATAAGAAGGACAAGGAATCCACGAAATGCAAGGGAAGGGTGAGGCTAGGGGAGAGGAAAGTTCCAACCTTTCTTTTAGCAATCCATCTTTGCAGAAGTCTATCCATATGATAAATCAATATAACTTTCATTTATCACCAACTTCACATCCTAAGAATTCTTGAGCAGCCTAATAAGTGTATTACCCAAAATTCAATTTTCCAAATATCAAGCAGCATATTAAAAAGTTCTTAAATAGTTTGTACTGTTGCTGGGTAAGCCGAAGAGGCGGTTGACAATCCTAAAAGCGGACCTTTTGTAACTTAGGATCTCACGGTATGCTTCAAGTTAATCAGAATTCGAGCCCAGAACTCAACAAGCTATGTATTAAAGTACAATGTTTATAGCACCTTTACTATCACGAGCCCAGAATTACTCAACTAGTTATGTATTGAAATGTGATTTGAGCAATATGACAAACCTATATGGCCGATGAAAGCTGTGTCTATCAAAGAAGCAAAGGATCTGCCGCCAGAGCCAGTGCCGCCGGTACTGCAATAGTTGCTATCTCCAAATTTAGCTCATCCTTACTAAAAACATTTCTAAACACAATATAATAAATCAATCATACGCAAAGTAGAAGCAAGAATATGAAATTAAATTTCATTGTAATAGATAAACCAGAGCACACAAGCAAATACATATGAAATTGGAATCATAAGGTCCATAAATTAGAGTAAGTTTGATTACATAAAACCATAGACGTCACATACTGAAGAACATGAAGGAATTATGTGAACTTATAATAGTACCTGATGTCCTTGAAGAAAACCCATACAGGCATGTTTTGAACATTCTTCCTCAAATACAAAACAGCACGTGCTGTCATGATTTCTAGAAACAAAAACTATATAACCTACAAACAACAGAACCGAAGAAACCCCCAGTATTCAAAACTCAAAAATTAAAAATACCCAGAACAAGATATGGGTTGAAAATTAAGATATTCTTTTTCTGGAATCAGGTTTCCAAATTCAAAAAGTAGAAGGGGAGCCAGGGATTATGCCTAGATGAAGGGATAGTAGTTCTTAACTATGAAAGAATAATGGGTTGGGGAAGATTCCAGTAACAAACTAGACAGAAAGATTAGATAACTAGTCTTAGATGGAGGTGTTAACTAACCAGAATTGGACTTTGAGGATCAAATAAACCTCCCTCAGTAGGGAAAACTCAAAAGTGTATCATCTGGGCTTTTTATATTATTTTTTTATAACTCATTGTGGGTTCCAAGAAAACTCAAACGGAAGGTTGCAACAATTATGGAAAGTTGCAACAATAAGAGACTGCTGATGAGCGAAGGGAAGCCCGAATGGCGAGAAAGGCAAATGGGCAGTGTTTGAATTGTAAGATGATGACGTGGCACCCTATGTTTTTGGAGGACTGGAATAAAAATTGAATCTTTTTGGCCAATTGTGAGATTCATGAGAATTTCTTTATTTTAAACTCTCCGCTGCCCGCGGACTGTTCTTATTCTATTTTAGAGTTCGAGATGGGAAACTTTCTCTTGTACATTTTATTCTTACTTTTAATTATGTTTAAAGTTAAAACTATTTAATATTCGTTTATCACCTTTATTCGATTCTAATATAATCTTGTCATAACTTATGGGAAATGTTAAGAGCAATGCTACGAGAACAAAAACACCTCACAAAATTTTTGTGAGCAAATACCTTACAATCATTACTCATATCAAAAAAAAATAACAGCATCTAAGACTTCAGATTCTAATGAAAGATGAATCACAACAAAAAAAGTAAACATAACTTTGTGAAACAGGATGAATGACAGCCAACTTGCTTTATCACTGCTAAGAATTTCAAAAAAGAGATTACCCTGAATTGTTCTTCTTTGTTAATCTCCTCCATGAACTCGCTATGGAAACTGAAAAATTCATGTTACAAAAATAGTCAATGGTCAACTGCAAGAATTCTCCTTTGCTAAGCACCCATAATGGAAAGCATTTGAAGGTATAATGTCATCCTCAATATCCAATCACCAATAGTCATACAGGAGCACCTCCCATCCTCAAACCGATGAAATCGGTTGTTATCCCTCACAATGATTACTCTACCCGAGCATTTCGATATAAACTTTATTGCAGTGTGACAATCGCCACAAACACGCAAGTTCTTCATAACCCTGATTGGTATTCCAGCTGAAAAGGTAATTAATGCAAATGCAATGGCTAATCTCTCGCTGTGATATCTAATTGCCTGATTTTTCTCTTCACTGTCTACTTCACGCAGCACAGAACTAGTGTCTGCAACATAACCTGCTCTCTCCATTTCATCTTCCAATTCCAACAACTTTTGATAAATCTCTTTAGATTTAGAATGCCTCCTCTCTCCCGCTGAAAACGTATGAATCCTATTACCCTCCTCAACCCAGCTCAAACCTGTTTCTTCTTCACCCCTCTGTCCCTCAACATTTTTCGAACTTCTGCTGCCTCTTCATATCTTCCAGCAGCTGCATACACATTAAATAATAGCATATGCATACCTGAGCCCACTGGGCCTAACTCAAGTACCCTGTCAGCAGCATAAACTGCCATTTCAGTATTCCCATGAATTCTGCAGCCAGTCAATAAAGCTGCCCAAACAGATTCTGAAGGCTGCATTGGCATTTTCTTGATAATAGAAAGTGCATCTTCTGATTTATTAGCTCGGCTGAGCAAGTCTACCAAGGAAGCATAATGCTGATCTCCTGGCTCAATCCCGTGCTCTTTCATTAACTCAAAGTAATACTTCCCCTCTTTGACTAAACCAGCATGGCTACAAGCATAGAGCACGTAAAGAAAGGTAATGAAATTTGGCTTTATTCCAGAATTTCGCATTTGTTTGAACAAATCCAATGCTTTATAAGTGTGTGAATGCTGAGCACAAGCGATTAGCATCGCATTCCATGTGCCAAGAATCGTAACTCGTATCTCATTGAAAACCTGATAAGCTCCTTCAATAATCCCACACTTGGAATACAAAGCGATCAAAGAACTCCCGACAAATCCAGAGTCGTGGTAACCCATTTTCAGACCCAGCCCATGTATTTGCTTCCCAAGCTCAAGAAGTGTTGAATTCCCACAGACCCGAATAACGCTAGAGAAGGTAAAATCATTAACATCCAACTCCTCAAACAAAGCCTGTTTAAAGAGGCTAACTGCTTCCTCACCTTCACCCAACTGAGCATACCCATATATCATTCCACTCCAAGAAACAATATTTTTACCCGGCATTTCATCAAACACTTTCCGAGCATCCCCAACTTCCCCACATTTTGCATACAAATCAACCACCGAACTACCCACAAACACATCAAAATCATACCCAGTCTTCACAGCAAGACAATGCACAGATTTCCCAACATCATATGCCCCAATAATCGCGCACGCTTTTGTGGCACTCGGGAATATATGATCATCAGGTCGAACCCCGGAACAGATCATTCGACGAAAGTAATCAAGAGCCAGAAACGGGAGCTCATTTTGGGCAAAAGAAGAGATGATAGAACTCCAAGTGGTGACTGTTTTGAATTGGGTTTCTTGAAATATTAGGCGGGAGTCAAGTGGGAGCTGAGATTTCGAATAAAAGTTAATTAGGTGGTGAGATACAAGTGGGATTAATTGAATACCTGATTTGATGATTTGGGCATGCAATTGAAGGCCTTTGTTGAGAGACCTGGAGTGGGTTAGTGAGAGAAGAAGATTGCAAATCTCTCTGTATTCATGGTCAAAGCTGAATTGGGTTAAATGGGTTTGCTGGTTTCTTATCAAGAGAGAGAATTGAATTGATTTTGGGAAGGACTGTTTGGAAAGATTATGAAGCATGAGAATCTTCTTCTGGGGTTTTAGGTTTTAGAGTTCGAATTTCTTCTGCAAAGAAAGGGAGGGGGTTAAGAGTGTTGATTTCAGGAGGCAGTTGGCGGCAAATGGTTGATAAAAGTTAGATTTCGGAATGTTTAATGGAGGTTAACTAAAATGGTAATGTAGAGATAAAAAACCAGGGGGAGCTAACTGATATTGTGGAGAAAGAAAAGGGCTTAAATGAAAATATGGTAAAGTAAATTTACCAAAATTGGTTGTGGTTGGTTGCCTAGTAATTAGAGGTGTAAGTGGTTCGGTTCAAACTGTGGTTTGAGACCGAACCGAACCAAACGATGCGGGTTGGTTTGGTTTTCAAACGCTAATGGTTCAGTTCAGTCTCAAATATTAGCAAAACACATGGTTCGGTTTGATTTGGGGTTAAGAGTGTTGCTTTCATTGTTTGTTATCTTCATTGCGATTTGTGATACATAAATTGCAATTTTTCTCCACAATCTATATTGCAAAGTATTTTTTTTCCTTCGGCCTCTCTCTCCTCTAGTATCTCTTTTCATCTGACTTTCCTCTTCAAGACCCACATCTTTCGCACTTCCTCCATGATCACGAAAAATTAAAACAAATGTAATAATGAGTCGTGGTTTGAATCGTTGAATTGTAGTCTAAACTATGGTTTGAACCGCGGTTTGAACCACGTAATTGAACCGCGGTTGAACCAAACCGAACCAAAACATAGCGGTTTGGTTTGGTTTGAAATTTTTCATAGTTCGGTTCGGTTTGGAATTTTCACAAACCGATGACTAGTGGTTCGTTCCGTATATATCTCCCCCAAACTGAACAATTTACACCCCTACTATCAATAACCGAAATCTATATATATTAAAAGTCAAGGTAGAGTCTTTAGGTGGTGCTATGTGGACAAGTTTTGGGTAACTCTTGCTTTTGGTGGTGCCACATCAACCATAACATTTTAATTAGGTGACTTTTCATTTTTCTCTTATTAGCTAATAGTATTAATTAATTGTAATAGTTACTATATTAGTTAACTATTACTATTAATAGTATTAATTTATTATAATAGTTAACTATATAAGATAACTATTACAATTAATAGTATAAGTTAAGTATAATAGTTACTATAAAGAGTAACTATTATTATTAATAGTATTACTTAACTATAATAGTTAACTATATAAGATAACTATTACTATTAATAGTATTAGTTAAATATAAAAGTTATTATATAAGATAACTATTACTATTATTAGTATTAGTTAATTGTAATAGTTAGTTATATAACATAATTATTACTATTAGTAATATTAGTTAAGTGTAATAGTTACTATATAAAGTAACTATTATTAACAATAATATTAACTAATTAGAATAGTTACAATATATTGTAACTATTACTATTATTAATTTTTTTAAAACAATTACTATTATTAGTATTAGTTACTATATATAGTAACTATTACTTTAACTTATTATTTACGATAAAAGTAATTCCTTCCGTTTCAGGGTAAGAGTCATATTTTCTATTTTCGTATATCGTAGAGTAAAAGTCTCTTTCCTAAAATGGCATATAATCTTTACTATTCATCTCACTCATTCTCTCTCTTACATTACTTTTATACTCACAACATCAATCAATTTACTATTCTCTCCCACTTATTATCTCTCTTACTTTACTTTTACACTCACAACACTTAAATCACTTCCACTATTTCTTATTATCCATGCATTTGAGAGGTAGGACTCTTACTCTGGGACGGAGAGAGTACTACTAAGGTAACCATTCTCTTTACTATATTTAAGCTCATAATTACTATATATGATGTTAACTATAATTAAAACATTATTTTCTTAATCGATCAAGAGTAAAAATTGACATCATTATAGGACAAGCGAAGTAAATTTTTTAAATTTATAAAGTTATTGTTAACCAATACTATTAACCAATCTTAATATCTATTTTATACAATAGTAAATAAAATTATTCCACTATTATTAAAAAAAATCACAAGTAAATTTATATGTATCTTTAAATTTATCTATATTTATTTAAATATTAAATAATTATAAATATCCACGCACAAAAGAAAACACCCGTGTGAAGCACGGGTTAGTCCCTAATCTAGTATAAAGAAAAGGTGAGATCTTTGATTCGAACTGAAATAATAGCACAAATAATGGTTATTTATAATACTACCATAACAAGGATTATATCTTGGTAAGAAAAAAAAAAAAAAAACTCAATAAGTTTACAATGAAATTGATTTATGTTCTAACTATGAACAAGCAATATCATTTGAAAGTAGTTCCAATGGATTCAATTGATCCCAAGCATAAGCGAAACTGACATTGGATTGCGGGTAGATGCCTTGATTACTGCTGAAGGTGCATATATCCTTGGATTCAGACAGGATTGAGGAGCTGACTTCTTCCACGGTCTTGAATCCGGGACAAGATAACTTCACATTGTACAACATGCATGGTCCATTGTTCGCGACTGTCACCATCCATTCCGTCTTGTTTTGTACTTTCTTTCCGGTCGCAACTTGGCCGATAACAACTTTATCTTCTAAGCCAAATGTACCTATAACAAGCATAGAGCAACTGTAACCTTTAACTTTCCTTTTATGAAGGTGCGCTTCAGTTAAAGTTGATGCATCGTGATTTGTAGATAATAAATTCGACCAAAACTACATTGCATGAGCATATGACTGCAAATGCGCAATAGGTCCCACCAAAAGTCTCAACATATTTTGAATTTACATGAGAAATATTACAAATAAAAAACTTTTATGTACCTGATTTGGTGATGAGGCCAATGAATAAAGTTGCATACAAGAGCTTCATGAAGCATGCCATTGTTGAGTATATATCTTCCTGATTAATTGTATATAACTGTGCTAACTCTTGGTGCATATAAAGATGTTAGACTTTGTCACCTTTATATAAGCGTATTGGATGAGTATATACTCTCTCCCTTATACTCCCTCTGTCCCCGAATGATAGTCTCCCTATTTTCATGGGTTTTACGAAGGAACTTTGAGTAATAATTAAGGCTAATTTTAATTATTCTAATGAAATTTTTGAAATTGTTCTTGATACACCATTATAAATACTATTAATATCAATTTTTAGATTCACATTAACATAATTATAAGTAGCATTTATAACCGCTCAAAGTTCCCTCGTAGTAACAATGAAAAAAGGTGGACCATCTTTCTGGAAGTATTATAAAAAAAAAAAAAAAAAAAAAAGGAGGGGGAACGCTGCAGCAATATAAGTGTTGTGTGATAAAATTGGGTTAATATTTTATCACATCTGTATTTTTTATTTTTTTTTGGTGAATCGGGCGATAAAGATCTAAAAAACAAAATATAAAGCCACATGGGCAGACTTGTCAACATTAAAATTGTCAGTGCTATGCATCGTAAATGTCAGTGCTTATATACAAAGTGTGATCAATCATTTATATTCGGACTCATAAATATTTAAACCGGCACTCATAAAATTCAAGCTGAGACTTTTAATAAGTGGTAGTGTCTTTGTTAAATAGTGCTAGTGAGTGTAAAAAGTGTCAGTGTATGTGTTAAAGAATGTCAGTCTGCGAATAAAAACCTATTAGTGATCGTGTAAAATGAGTGCAAGTGGTAGTGTCGAAAAGTGTTAGTACGCGTGTGAAAAGTGTCAGTAGTAGTGTTAAATAGTTCCAGTGGTAGTGTTACTTATTCCTAGCGTGGTAACTAAGTTCCGTCTATCTACAAAAATGTCACCGCGCCTTTTTAAAACTAGTTCTGATTATTTACAAAAATATTATTGTATCCTTTTAAACAATTGTCAGTTATTTACATAAATGTCAATGCATAATTTTAAAATCAAGATTTTTACAATCTGTTAAAAGGACACATTTTTCCTTATTTTCATCTTATATTATTTGAAATGAGAAATAAATACTGGAAATAATATGTCGGCAATAATATCAAGTTACGACATATTTGGACAGAACACTGTAGTATTATTGCTTCAGTACAATACAAAGCTCATATTATTAAGTTGTTTAAATTAGTATCTGTTCAAAAATCTGTTTTAAAATAAGTGTGTAAAATTATTTTTGATTAAGAATAATTTTGGGACAGAGTTAGTACGTAGTACTATAGATCAATAGATGTCCATGCCTTGACGAGGAGAAAGTCCAATAGAAAATCATAATTTTTTCTAATGTTCGAAATTAGATTTTTGTTTTTTTTAAAAATTATTAGTCTCTTTATAATGAACAGTGTGAGACGGCGCGTGAGACGGCCGCCCCCCTCCCCTCCCAAAATCCACGTGCTTGTTAAAAAAAAAAAAAAAAAAAAAAAAACTCCAATAATTTTAAAATACTAAGTCGATTTAAAAAAAAAAAAAAAAAACGTTTTATTCGTCTCGACGAGACGAATAAAACTAAATAGGTCATGATATCGTTTATATTATATATATATATATATATATATATTTTGTAACATACAAAACAAGTGAGATGCTCGTCATAATAAAATGTAACACTTTCTTATAAAGAAAGTAACAGTTTGGTCTTAAAAAAGTAACACTTTTTATTGTAAGATGTAACAGCAGTTTCGCAAATAATATAAATAATTTTTGTGATTAGAAAATGTAACACTTTCTTATGAAGAAAATAACAGTTTGGTCTTAAAAAATTAACACTTTATTGTAAGATGTAACATCAATTTCGCAAAATAATATAAATAGTTTTTTTTTTTGAAAAAAAAATGTTACATATGAGAAAAAAGTGTTACATTTCCTTATAAAAAGTGTTACATTTCCTTATAAAAAGTGTTACTTTTTCTGGCTAGCAAAAAATGGCAGGAAAAAAAAAAAAAAAAAAAAAAATGGCGGGAACGGTCTCACAAGGTGAGACCGTCGCATAGTAGTCCAGCTCCTTTATAATTACAAAACTAAACGTTTGGAACGAGAATTACACAATGATATACTCCCTCCGTTCCGAGTAAGTTAACATGGAAGGGGAAGCACAAAAATTAAGAAAGGAGAATAATGAGTGGTTGGAGGAAGAGAGAGAATGAGTGGAGAATAATGAGTGGTTGGGAGGAAGAGAGAAAATGAGTGGAGATTATAAAAGTAATAAAGAGTTTCCTTATTTGGCATTGTTGCAACTTAAGTGGAATGCCCAAAATGGCAAATTATTGCAACTTACTAGGAACGGAAGGAGTATAAATCTTTGCCACTAAATTGTATGAAATGTAGAAATTTTTAGATGTCTCTTACAATAAATTTAGGACATTCATTTAGAAACAGAGGAAGTATTTATTTTATAAAAAAATTAAAATAAAATTCCCTTCAGCCTAAAATATTTTTTCTTCTCTTATTTGTTGTTAATATGAATGTAATTTGACCAATAAATTTAGGTCAATTTAGTTGTCTTAGTAAACATTTAACGCTTGTTATTAATACACCAGTAGCTATAATTAATAACACTTTTTATAGATGCTTATTAAAAAATTAAATTGATTCAAAATAATGAATACCTTAGTAAAAAAGATCATTTTGAGAAGGAAAAATTACACACACATATATATTTATACTCCATGTGAATATATATATATATATATATATATATATATACTCCATGTGAATATATATATATGTGTGTGTGTGTGCACGCGCGCTCAAATGAGAACCACAACTGCGTGAGAACCGTGAGAACCAAGCATAACCATTAGATTAGAATTAAAATCAAATGTCCAGATTATAGATACATTTGATACACTTGGATACAATGCATAAATTTTGATATTGCACTTGGATACAGTAGCTAAACAAGTACTGTCTCCAAGTGCATTTTTTAAAATTAGCTACTGTATTCAATGTATCTATGATCTGGACTCTTGATTTTGTATTTAATCAAACGGTTATAATTGTTCTCACGGTTCTCATTTAAAATGGTTCTCACAGGAGCGCGACCATATATATATATATATATATATATATATATATATATATATATATATATAAATTAAACGTTCCAAGGATTTATTTTTGTAAAAATGTACTTTTATTTCGACACATGAAGTATCAGATTGTGGATATGATTTTTTTATATTTTTTTATTTGATTGTAGTTTGACTCCTACCTATATCACTTAATAAATTTTTTAAAAAACGTTGCTTAATTATTTATTTATTGTTTAACATAAACCATGCATCACGGTGAGGCGAATTTTATAGACATTTTCTCTAGCGTTACAAACATTAATGTAAGTTTTTTTTTTTGTTTTTTTGTTTTTTTTTTTCTTGAAAGGAACATTATAAGTTTTTGTAAAAATAGTAAGGTGATATTTCTTGTTATGAAAAGTCAATCTCGCTTAATGTTAATTTAACTTGAAGCTTTGTCCCCAAAGGAGTAGCCCAGTCGTAAAGCCAAGTCTCATCTTCGGTGAGCGCTATGGTTCAATCTCTCTCCTCGCCTCCTTCTAGCGTGGACATTGTAAAAAAAAAAAAAAAAAAAAAAAAAAAAACTTGAAGCTTTGACCAATAAGTTCCTCAACCAAAGAAAAATGTTCAATAAAGACAGACATTATCAAAACTCACTAAAAAGTCCCTAGTGTTTTTGCAAGACCAAAATGCCCTTGAATTTTTAAATGTAATATCTCAAAAATCAAAATCTACAAATTAAAAAGGTAATCTGAAACCACCATTTTAATCGTATCATCAAGAAGAATCAAACAAGTACAATCAACATATAATTAAATTTTAGACAAAAAAAATTATTTTTCACTTGAAAAATAATTTCTCAACTGATTTTACAGTTGTATGATTTCTCAGTTATGTCATGTTTTCATTTTTCACTTGTAAAATTATTTGTCAATTGATTTCACAGTTGTATGATTTCACAATTGTGTGATTTCACATTTGTGTCATTTTTTTCATTTTTCACTTGTAAAATTATTTCTCAGCCGATTTCAGAGTTGTATGATTTCACAATTGTGTGATTTACAGTTGTAATCACTGGGACATGTGTTTCTCAGTTATTAATATAATAAATGGGGCATTCATTTCTCAGTTTTTCACAGATGAATTTGAGTATAAGAACTGGTACTTTCATTTTTTAGTTGTTTACACATGTCTTTACATATAATAACTGAAACATTCATTTCCCAGTTGTTCACACATGAGTTGAGTATCACAAATGAAAAATTCATCACTCATGTTTTTTACAAATGACACTCAATTTCACAATTGTTTAATGTCAAATGCTCTTTAAACAATTGTGAAATAAAATTTCCAATTTTTTAAAGCTAAATATTTGGTTAATTAATGATACATGCAATGCTACATCATGCATGAAACAACTGATAACTCAATATTGCAGTTGTTTAAAGTCAAAAGTGTACATGCCCTTATATACCCTCTAAACAAATGGTAATTTAATTTATCTCATTTGTTTGTTAAAAATTGAACAATTGTTCAATTGTGAAGAATACTCTTAACTACAAAAAAAATTAAAAATGAAATGTGACAATTTGGTGTTAAATATATAATAGTTTATAAAAGAAACAAGAAACAGGTTTGGCATGGTGATTAGAAGTCCTACTTAAGACAAAGAGTTGTGAGTTCAAATCTCACCAATGACAAGTGATGTTACCATGGGTAAAACTTGTCTTGACCCATTTTACATGTATTGGACTTGGCCCAATTATAAGCCCATCATGTCTACCAGATCACGCCAATGTCCGACATTTTATGGTGGGAAAGCCATTGTTGGAGAATCCCGCTATTCTGCTAGTTATGACCAAAAACCTCTGTACCAACAAAAGTGCGACATCAAAGAATACAAGACATGTCGCCTGGATTCCATGTCACGAGTTTTGACTTGTGCAATAAGGTTATTATATACGTGACCTGTGGGCCCCAATAAATCCATTATTATACTTGATAACTGAATATGTCAGAGTTAACGTCCATCCTCGAAACATGTGAATACCTATCATATTTGAACACCTGGAGGGAGCACCTGAAAGGCACATGCCGTCTCACATGAGAGGCACATGTCGCCAAACATGGGACTCGCACCTGACCTATGAGTATATAAACGAGCTAATGGTCATCTTGAGGTACGTTCCAAGTACACATACTGAGCACCCTTTATTCACGTGTACTTCCCGGTCTAGATCTTGTACTTCCCGTGATCTGATTCTCACGCCGAAGGGGCGTTAGTTGGAAATCCCCTTGCGTAGTTTACGTGTTGTCTCGTGTGTGTAGGTCAATCCAAAGAGAAGGCCGATTATTCTGGACTGGACTACATCTGTAGTTGTTGCCATCGGACCCATTTTTCCCGGCAGCATCAACAAGTAATTTTTATTTATAGCACTCGTGGTAGGTGGTTCTAGGTGTCATTTAGAAAGTGCAAGAGATTTATTGGTTATATTGATTTCAGCCTAGGGACCCTATAAGGTAGAATATGAAATGTATGTTTTTATTAGCAAATTCTACCTTCTATAAAGGACTTATTGGTAAATCTCATTTAACTCTTAATGATTATTATGATTATATTATCAGTAGAAAAATAATAATTTTAAAATTTCTATTAAGACACTACTACAATAAAAAATACTCCCTCCGTCCCAGAGTAAGAGTCCTACTTTCCATTTTGGTACGTCACAGAGTAAGAGTCCTATTCCTGAAATGGCAAATAATATTTACTATTCACCCCACTCATTCTCTCTTCTATTTTACTTTGTATACTCACAACACCAATCAATTCACTATTCTCTCCCATTCATTCTCTCTCCTACTTTATTTTTACACTCACAACATTTACATCACTTCCAATATTTATTAATAAGCGTGCAAATGAGGGGTATGACTCTTACTCCGGGACGGAGGGAGTACTTAATATTACTATTTTAATTTTAATTAGATGATACTCCCTCTGTCCTAAACACTTTTCACCATTTTGAAGATGTATAAAAATAAAAAAAAAAGAGTATATAAATTTGGACCCGAAACCTGATGTAGAACAAAATAGGGAAGGGGTCAAGTTCGTTATCGTACGAACGGACGGGTGACTGATATCGTTCAATCGGACGAAGAAACAACCCAAAACAACAACTAAACTGCTGTCTTGAAAAAGAAAGATAAAATCTGAATTTATTTGCTGAAAACTTGCTGCGGAATACATGATTATTCTGCCCTTATATAGGCTGCAATATGGAGCTGAATACATGAGCTTTATGGATAAGAAAAGAAGAGAAAAAGACTAGATAAAGATAAAGAGAGATAGGAAAAGACTAGATAAAGATAAGTTGATGAATCTGGATGTGAATGTGACTTTTGAGCTATCAGATCAGATCTGATCTCTGATGTACCGCATCATTCCCTTCCACTTGTTTGACAATCCGTCCCGGAGTTGTCTTTTGAAAACCAGATATCATCATCGTAGAATGCTTATGATCAGGTAAATAACATATGCATGCATGATCGATAATCTTCTTGAAGATTTTGAATGCACCTATCTTGCAAGAATCAAGTCTGTGATGTACTCCTCCTGGTTCTTTGCCGAAATAAACCATTACTTTATCCCTAACCTGGTAAAGCTTCACACAACATTGTTGATGAGCTGTAGTCTTGTAGCGTTCAGTCGCCTCCTTTAATTTCTTCCTTACTTTAGCGGTGGTATCCACAAGGTAATGAGCCAATAAATCACTAATTGACGATGCTCTTATGTAAGCATTCACCAACCGTGACATGCGTGCGGCTCGATGTTGTGCGTCAGTATAGGATAACACATCTAGAGCTAATGTGAAATCCCACATTTTCTTCTTCTCAATCAACAATTGAATCTCCTTCTTGTCATAATACTAAGTCATAAGCACCACCATTTTCTTTCACATCCGCCATAGAAGAACCACAAGAATGAGAGATAGAAACGAGTGTCTGCCCTTCCACTTTAGAAGGTAACTTCGGACTACTTATCGGAGCAACAACAATCCTTTTCCCCTTCCACTGAAACAAGTGGATATTATCACGTCCTCGATGAATGGCATCAACGTCAAATTACCACGGCCGTCCTAATAATACCTGACATGCATCCATATCCACAACATCACAGTAGACATTATCAGAATAAAACTTACCCATGGCCAATGGCACTTTACAAATACGAGTCACCTGCAATTTTGGGCCCTTTTGAATCCAACCAATCTAATACGGAGTTGGGTGTGGCTCAGTTGGAAGCTGCAACTGGTCGATCAACTTTTGAGAAACCAAATTCTCACAGCTACAACTATCAATAATCAAGCTAAAAATTGTGTCCCCTACTCGACATTTCGCCTGGAATATACGCCTCCGTTGGCTCAAATCCTCCTGTTTGGGTGAGCAAAGAGTGCGCTGAATAACACACACAAATTCACCATTTTCATCACCACAAACATCATCAGCATCATATTCTTCCTCCTCGACACCAAGGTCGTTCGAATTTTCCTCGGGAATAGCATCCACCACATGTACTGGTTTACGGGCTGGATACTCGTTAGACTTGTGTCCGAGCTCATTACACCTGTAGCATTTTGGTTTCTGGTAAGTATTATAGGAAGCTTGTCTAGCAGAACGTGGATCCCCTTGGGTCTTGCGGGTCTCTAATGGATCATTTCTAGCAGCTGGTGTTGATGACGCAATGGGTGCAGGTGTTAGTGCTTGTTGCTGGAATGTGCTGGCTGAATGTGGACGTTGAGGCTCTAATGGAGGTCGACAGGCATATGTGAAACGTGGGGGTGGTTGAGATAACCGAGCCTCCGCTCGTGCTGACATTTCTCGAGCATCAGTAAGTGACATAATGGATTGAACTCCCATGCGTTCTTGAATCTCAGGCTGTAACCCTCTCACATAGCGAGCAACTTGTAAGTCATCATCTTCTTGAATGTTGCATCGAGCAGTCAAACGCAGAAACTCTTCAGTATATTCAGCTACAGAACGATTACCTTGATAACAGTCCAACAATTGGCGGTACAAATTCTGGGTGTAATCACGCGGAAGAAATCGTTGTTGCAATAGCTCTTTCATCAAAGGCCAATCTCGACCAGGAGGTTGTCGAAGTCGATAGCGTTCTTCTCGTAGATTTTGCCACGAAGCTCCTGCTCCTCCTCTTAATTTATATGCAACAATCGACACCTTTCTCTCTTCACTAACTTCCATTATCTCAAAGAATCGTTCAACTTCATTAAGCCAATCAAGGAAAGATTCGATCTCCTAACTCCCATTGAAAATTGGAATTTCAGCCTTGATTCGATACCCATCATAATCATCTCGGCGAGGGAAGTGGCCTGGAAATGGTTGAAATGCAGCAGCATGGTCGCGAGCAGGCTGATGCACAAAATCAGGGGCTGGTTCATGTGTTGCAGCATGTTGACGTGTTACTGGATTGTCACGTTGTTGTCCGCCAAGTTGAAAGGCATTCAAAAGTTGTTGAATCGAAGCACGCGTCTCCTGCAAACCTTCTTCGAGAGCTGTGAATCTCTGCTCAAAGGCTTCATTACGAGTGGGTTCTTCTGCCATGATGAAAATCTGACAGAACCTGGACCGCAATCTATAGAAAAACTGCGTGAACCTTAGCTCTGAATGTTGGTGCCCTAGGCACGTTTGTTAAACGTTGTATAAGTTATCATTTTATTCATAATAATAAAGAGATAATAAGATTATTATTATGGCTCGTGTTTGCTTATAATAATCTCCGTCCCTAGAGCTTCTTAAGCACTAGTATAAAGGCTAAATGATCATGGGATGATCATGTTAGATTTATGGGTACTTGTTTGGAACAAGGTACTGGACATGACCCGCGGTATGAGATTTATGTCATGGTCGATGTCATATATAAATCTCATATTAGTTATGTCATTTGAATCCTTAGACATGAAGTTATTATGGTCTTCCACTTGATGAACATTATGTTTGACATATTCAAACGCTGCCTTAACACGGTAGTTATAAAGGGTATGATTGGCATGATTGGATTCACGTAGGGAAGAATAATAAGCCAAATGGATTTGTCCCTCTTCGGAGAGATGTCAAGCTTGAGCCCCTCGAAGGAATGATGTTGGTGAAATGTTTGGCCAAACTCAAATGGATTGATTGGATCAATGTCATTTGGATTATCAACATATTCGGGATCGAGAAAAGTATTGAACAATACAAGTTGACTTGTTGACCATGTCTTGTGTTCAATGACATCGTGGACAAAGGGATTATGACATGTTCTAAAAGGAATGCGAACTTGTATCTAGTTACACTATTTGGGTAGGTATGACGGTTTGCTAGAACCTAATCATATCTTATGGGTTCATGTTTAAACCCATTGCCAACTTAGTGTAATCCTAGAGGGTCACACACAAATAGAACGAATCGTAAAGGACTAAATGGGAATTATGGAAAAATATCAGTGTTTGGCTCTGGCACTGTCGTGCGCCTTAAAATGGCACGGTCGTGCCATAAATCCAAACCAAGGCAAACCTGTCGACATGATTGGCACGACCGTGCCAAAAATGGGCGGCTGGGGAATTCGCGCGGACTAGATGGCACGACCGTGCCAGATTGTAGGGCACGACCGTGCCAGACAAGTCGGGCAGAATTCCTTGTTGCCTAATTTGGTGACGGGATTTAGGTTCCCTAAGTCCTTAAGGGTTAAGGATTAGGACCTATTTAAGGATCCTTTTTACAGCCATTAGACATGTTGTTGTGAGTGCCTCCATAAGATTTTGAGAGGTTATTTTCTTGTTCTAAGATCCCAAAAGTGAAGAACAAGAATATTCATAATTCCATATAGTTCTTACAATTGTGAAAGCGTGTTTCATAATTTGGTCTAGCAACCAAGATCAAGTGTTCTTGATATTCGTTCGTGGTGTGGATACCGCTAGAGGGTGAAACTTATCATCTTCATAGTTCGTGATTCTTGCTTTGTTCATGATCAAGATTTCAAGCCTCCATCGAATTCAAGGTTGCAAAATCAAAGGCATCAAGGGTTAGTATTCTAGTATTCATTATGTTGTATTTGACTTAATCATATGAATGGATCTATGGGCTTTGGGTTTCATAAATTTTAAATGCTTAATTCCGCTGCGCATGTTACTACGAAACCCAACAGTGGTATCAGAGCCCCGTTCATGTTGATTATTTCAATACTAAGATCATGTTGTGTGTATATAAATTGTTTATGTGCCTAGCATGATTTGAATATTGGGATTATGATGTTTATGTGGTCTATGTGTTTTATGTGGTTTATTGTTTTATAAACTTTAATCGCACTGCTCAATCGCAATTAAAATTATGGTGGATTTAAAATTGTTTGGATTATCAATTTTTGATTGGATCAAAGTTTTGATATTCTAGGGATTCAAGAATAAATCATTTATTCAAGGTTTTGATGATCATGGTGATTGGATCACCAAGAACACCAAATCCTAATTGAATCGGGAAAAACAATTTTGAGATAAATTTTGGAACTTTAAAAATTTGGATTTTTCGCAAGGGGTCCGACCGGACCCAAGCCTTGACTCGGCCGGACCTAGGGTTTGGCGCGGGGGTAGGGTTTGGGTTTTGGGTGTGGATCTTGGGTTTAAATCTCCTATTTGTTTTAGTCTTGTGATTCTAAGATTAGTTTAAGGTTTGGAGGGCTAATCTACGTTCATCGAGATTGTGTTTCCCAAACTTGATCGCAATCAAGGTTTCAAAGATAAAACGAAATTAGAATTATGAAGAGTTCATAATTGCTAAAATTGAGAAACAAAGTTCTTGATTCAATGATTGGAGATCCATGTGGAATTGTGAATGCAATTGGCCTACGTTCATCGAGACCATCTATTGCTTAGTTTCGGCCACATAGACTACTTTCTTGGTTTCTTGAATTAGTGCGGAATTGTGGTTGCCAATGGCTTAGTTCGGCCGCACTTCTTGTTGTCTTGATTTGGAGATGATGACCAAAGTTCAAATAATCTCATCCTCATAATAATAGAGAAACTAATGACACATAAATATTATGCTTAAATTAATGGAGATTAATTTAGTGACTAAACTTGATGCGTAACATGTTTATCTTATGTGCTCATAAATGTGTTGTATGCTATATGTGATGAACCTTCAAGAAAGTTTTAAGTCCTTTTTGCCATGCCATGATTAAAACACTTGTAAGTACACGGGTATTTTCATGTGGGCTCGCCAAAGCGAGGTGCATTGATTTTATCTTTGTATGAGCAAGATGAGTGAATAAGAGTTTCCTATGCGTTTAAAATGGTTGGACTTAATTAGGCGTCAAAACAGTTTTGGGCCTAGGCAAAGATGAGATTAAACATGCTTTCGAAATTGGATCCCTAAGAATCATATGAGATATGATTGACAAGAAATTGTCTACCTAATTAATTTGATTTTGAGCGGTCCGCCTCCGTGGACTCAAAGTTAAATTAAAGTTGGATCTTAGCACAATTTCAAAAGAATCTCATGAAAAGATCTAAGAGTCATATGAGATATGATTGACAGGGTTGTCTACCTAATTAATTTAGTTTTGAGCGGTGCGCCAAAGCGTACTCAAAATTAAGTTAAAATTGGATCTTAGCCCATTTAAATTATATCATACATTGGATGTATATGAAGGTTATATAATTTAGTGGGAGTATTTTGGAAAATACACTATTTATCTCTTTAATGAGATTGGTACTTGTAAAATTTTGGAATTTTTTTGCATAAGTTGTAGATGACAACTAAAATCATTGCGATTAATCCTTGATAAGGATATGCTTCAAAAGAATGGTACAAACTTCATGGATTGGATCTTGAGCCTAAGAATTGTTCTAAGGCAAGAAGATGGGTTGTACATTCGTGATGGGCCTATTCCTAAAAGAACCAATGCCGGAGTAGACAATCACAAGAATCATGAGTATGATTCTAGGAATGTGAGTTGTCTTATGCTCACGATTATGTGCTCTTAAACTCCAACAAAGTTTGGAACTTGTGGAAGCCTATTAAATAGGCGTGGAGTTGAGTTACATGTTTCAAAGAGCAATCTAAGCAAGAGAGGTATAAAACCATTATTGTATTCACTTCTTGCAAAAGGAGTAAAGGGTAATAAGTGGAACCTCACATGCTTAAGATAATGGCTACAAAGAGCATCTTGAGAAACATGGGAGTCCAATTGGATTAGAGCTAGCCATGGATCTTATTCTTAATTCATTGACTAAGAGTTATAATCACTTTGTGATGGACTATAACATGTTTAGAATGAATAAAAATTTTTCGAATTGCATTAACATGCTAAAAACTGCGAAGATGAAGATATTGGAGAATGGTTCTCCAGAGCTCATGGTTCATAAGGAAAAGGGCCAAGTGCCAAAAGAAAGGTAAGACAAGAGTTGTCAAACCTAAAAGAAATAATTATGGTTAAAATAATAACTCTAATTGATGCAATTTGGTAAAATGGCAATTGGATTGACCATTTAGAATTGTAGTCAAAATTCTGGATAATCAATAAAAGAAATGGTAGTGGGACTACCGCTTGAAAATTTTATGTTATAAATTAATCTTTCTAATGAAGTATGAAATATTATTTTGTTATAAGATAATGAAGGATATTTATTTCTTATTTGGAATAAGAAAAGTGCTTTATTTATTATGATTTACTTCATTGTGTTATCATATAAATAAATCTTATATCCTAAATCTTGAAGAACAAAGTAATAAAGGCTATAACATAAATGATTAAAATTCTCTATGCATTATTGTTTTGATCAAATAAATGAGAAATGCATATCTAAAATTCCATGGGACGGAGTTTTAAGTCATATGATTTGGAATCACATGATTTATGCAAATCTTATTTACTTGGATCAAGACATCTTTTACTATGATTGGTAAAAAGGCTAATGTCTTAATTGACCTAATATATTTCGATGTGTATAGTGCATTAAGAAGAAATGCTAAAAGAAAATTTTGGTTATACTTGGTAAAACTATTCAAAAATTATGATTGGATCATGATGATGAATAATTAAACCAAGAATTTGACAGTCATCATTAAAGTTGTGAAATGGTTTCACAAATTAACTTCACTAAGAATATCAAATGATATGTCTGCGTGGAAGTATAAGAACCTTATTGGATACGGTTCGTTGGATGACAAAGTCAAAGTGATCTTCCATTATTCATTTTGGGGTTATGTATTTAAAACCGCTATGATTATACTAATCTGAATTCTATCAAGAGAGGTTAAATGGTGAAAGAAAACTTGGTTTGTCTTTCATAAAGATTTAAGATGGTGAGATCCTTTTTGAAAGGAGTTGTCTGGGACACACTCACATTTAAATCTAATAAATATACTTTCATGGGATATCCTAAGGAAACTTGAGGATAATAATTTTACTCATAAGAAACAAATGGTTTGTTGACTATGATGATACTTTTCTAGATAAGTGGTTTATCTCTAAAAGAATCAGTGGGAGTAAAATGTATCTCGAATGGTTCGAGACCTAGAAAATATATTTTAACCTGAGATGGAAGTTGAACAAGTTTTCATAAGGGGTTGTGAAAATCCGTTCAAGATATACAAGTAATTGCACACATGATAAAATACGATCTATTAGAAGAAATATTGGATATTTCGAGATAGAAAGTATTGAGGTAAAGTTCATTTAGAATGAAGTATTTACCACCTATCAAAGATGCAATATCAACTCCACATTTAGATTAATGGCTTGGAGTCATAAAATATAAAAGGCAATTCATGTATAGTAATCAAGTTTGGAACTTGATCATTCTAACCTAAGGTGTAAAAACCAAAGGAGATGAATGACTTTTCTTGGAGAAAAACTTACATGGGTAGCAAGAAACTTATTAGAATTTTCATAGTCACATGTTCATATTTGGAATATGAAATTTGACAAAATAATGTCAAAACAAGCGTTCCTCAACAGGAAATCACTTAAGGATGTATTGGATACAACCTAAAGGTTTTGATAGTCAAGAAAATTCTAAAAAGGTATGAAAGTTGCGAAGATTCATTGGATGAATTGAAGCAAGCTTTTTGGAGTTGGGATCTCCGTTTTGATAAGTATGGAGCTTGGCTTGATCAAGAACGAAGATGAATCTTGTATATACAAGAAGGTTAGTGGGAGCATGGTGCTATTCCTTATCTAATATGTGGATAACATATTGCTCATTGGAAACGACATTCCCACACTTTAATCTGTAAAGATTTGGTTAAGAAAGTGTTTCGCAATGAAGAATATGGATGAAGCTGCATATGTCATTGGCATTAAGATCTACAGAGATAGATCTAGGAAGCAAATTGGTTTAAATCCAAAGTACATACATTGACAAAAGTCATAAGAAGATTCCGCAAGGAAAATTCTGAGAGAGGACATTTGTCAGTGTTACATGGAGTTTCTCTAAGCAAGATTCAATGTCCCAAAGACAAGAGATGAGCATAAGAAAAATGAATGAGATGCCATTTGCTTCGGCAATTGGATCCATGATGCCATGATAAGTACTAAGGCGGATATATCTAATGCTTGGAGCATGACGAGTAGATATTAATCCGATAACCGGTGAGAGTCACTGGATGGCTGTGAAACAATTCTTAAAGCACTTTAGAAGGACTGAAGAATTGTTTTGATCTATGAAGGGATGGAAGATGATCTCGTCGTATATGGGTACGCGGATGCATGCTTCCAAACCGACAAAGATGATAAAAGATCGCAATTGAGTTTTATAAATAATAGTGAAGTTGTAAGTTGGAATGGTTCCAAGCAGAGTCACTAAATTCTACATACTAAATCTAAGTATATTGCTGCATTAGATGCTCCAAAGGAAGTTGTTTGGATTAAGAAGTTCATTGGTGAACTTAAGATGGTTCCTAGTATTGCTAATTCAATAGACTTTATTAGTGATAATAGTCGTGCTATTGATCAAGCAAAGGAACCAAGGGCACATCCTAAATCCAAACACATACTTAGGCGTTTTCTTATCGTTCGAGAAATCGTTGATAAGAAAGACGTATATATATGCAAAGTACCTTACTTATGATAACGTTACGAACACGCTAAACAATGGAACTTCCATAAAGCTAAACATGATGGTCATGTTAGGTCCATGGGTATTGGATACCTAGGAAATTGGGCCTAGGGCAAGTGGGAGATTGTTGGTGTTGGTGCCCTAGGCACGTTTGTTAAACGTTGTATAAGTTATCATTTTATTCATAATAATAAAGAGATAATAAGATTATTATTATGGCTCGTGTTTGCTTATAATAATCTCCGTCCCTAGAGCTTCTTAAGCACTAGTATAAAGGCTAAATGATCATGGGATGATCATGTTAGATTTATGGGTACTTGTTTGGAACAAGGTACTGGACATAACCCGCGGTATGAGATTTATGTCATGGTCGATGTCATATATAAATCTCATATTAGTTATGTCATTTGAATCCTTAGACATGAAGTTATTATGGTCTTCCACTTGATGAACATTATGTTTGACATATTCAAACGCTGCCTTAACACGGTAGTTATAAAGGGTATGATTGGCATGATTGGATTCACGTAGGGAAGAATAATAAGCCAAATGGATTTGTCCCTCTTCGGAGAGATGTCAAGCTTGGGCCCCTCGAAGGAATGATGTTGGTGAAATGTTTGGCCAAACTCAAATGGATTGATTGGATCAATGTCATTTGGATTATCAACATATTCGGGATCGAGAAAAGTATTGAACAATACAAGTTGACTTGTTGACCATGACTTGTGTTCAATGACATCGTGGACAAAGGGATTATGACATGTTCTAAAAGGAATGCGAACTTGTATCTAGTTACACTATTTGGGTAGGTATGACGGTTTGCTAGAACCTAATCATATCTTATGGGTTCATGTTTGAACCCATTGCCAACTTATTGTAATCCTAGAGGGTCACACACAAATAGAACAAATCGTAAAGGACTAAATGGGAATTATGGAAAAATATCAGTGTTTGGCTCTGGCACGGTCGTGCGCCTTAAAATGGCACGGTCGTGCCATAAATCTAAACCAAGGCAAACCTGTCGACATGATTGGCACGACCGTGCCAAATTACCAAGCACGACCGTGCCGAAAATGGGCGGCTGGGGAATTCGCGCGGACTAGATGGCACGACCGTGCCAGATTGTAGGGCACGACCGTGCCAGACAAGTCGGGCAGAATTCCTTGTTGCCTAATTTGGTGACGGGATTTAGGTTTCCTAAGTCCTTAAGGGTTAAGGATTATGACCTATTTAAGGATCCTTTTTACAGCCATTAGACATGTTGTGAGTGCCTCCATAAGATTTTGAGAGGTTATTTTCTTGTTCTAAGATCCCAAAAGTGAAGAACAAGAATATTCATAATTCCATATAGTTCTTACAATTGTGAAAGCGTGTTTCATAATTTGGTCTAGCAACCAAGATCAAGTGTTCTTGATATTCGTTCGTGGTGTGGATACCGCTAGAGGGTGAAACTTATCATCTTCATAGTTCGTGATTCTTGCTTTGTTCGTGATCAAGATTTCAAGCCTCCATCGAATTCAAGGTTGCAAAATCAAAGGCATCAAGGGTTAGTATTCTAGTATTCATTATGTTGTATTTGACTTAATCATATGAATGGATCTACGGGCTTTGGGTTTCATAAATTTTAAATGCTTAATTCCGCTGCGCATGTTACTACGAAACCCAACACTGAATACCAACTAATGTAGAACAGAATAGGGAAGGGGTCAAGTTCGTTATCGTACGAACGGACGGGTGACTGATATCGTTCAATCGGACGAAGAAACAACCCAAAACAACAACTAAACTGCTGTCTTGAAAAAGAAAGATAAAATCTGAATTTATTTGCTGAAAACTTGCTGCGGAATACATGATTATTCTGCCCTTATATAGGCTGCAATATGGAGATGAATACATGAACTTTATGGATAAGAAAAGAAGAGAAAAAGACTAGATAAAGATAAAGAGAGATAGGAAAAGACTAGATAAAGATAAGTTGATGAATCTGGATGTGAATGTGACTTTTGAGCTATCAGATCAGATCTGATCTCTGATGTACCGCATCAGAACCGCTCCACCGAGTTAGCTCCACCTCTCCACCCAACGGCTCCGATCAAGGCCACATACACACATTCATCATATGTACGGCTCGGATGATTTCAATTTTTTGTGGGTCCCACCGAGCTCAGCTACATCTCAGCCGTTGTGTGTAGCTAAAATGAGGTGACTCTAATCTCCACCATTGGGTGGAGCTAATTGGTGGGTGGAGCGGTTCAAAATCCTATAAATTCAAAAATATTAGGTGTGAGAAAAATATTATGAGTATGATAAGTTGAGTGAGATTTATAAGGAACAAAACTCATATGCGGCCGTCTCACAGCGTGAGACCGGCCGCTCCATAGGTTTTTGTTCCGCTGCTTCCCGCATCCACTTGCTCAGCTACAGCCGACCGCCGGATCTAGCCCTCCCACTTCCCAGATCGCGACACGTGTCATCCTTAAAAAAAAACCCAATAACTTTAAAATGCTATATCTTGAGATTTATAATTCGGATTTTTTTTAAAAAAAAAATATTGTTGTGTTCGTCTCGACGAGAAGAATAAAACTACATAGGTCATGATTTGGTTTATTTTTTATTTTATTTTTAAAAAAATATTTTTTAACATACAAAACAAGTGAGCTGCTCGTCATAATAAAATGTAACACTTTCTTATGAAGAAAGTAACAGTTTGGTATTAAAAAAAGTAACACTTTTATCGTAAGATGTAACAGCAGTTTCGCAAATAATATAAATAATTTTTGTGATTTGAAAAAGTAATAATTGAATGTAACACAGTGCATATATGATTGTAATATGTTATATAGATGAATATAACAGTTTATAGGTTAAATGTTAAATGTTACATTTTTTTCTAAAAAAAAAGAGAGAGTAAAAAATCATGTATATAATCGGTTTTGCATTTCAATTGAATATAAAACCCTAGAAAAGTGTTACAATTGAGGAAAGAAAAAGTTACATTCATTTATTATAAAATGTTACAGTAGTTTAGTTGTCAATCTTATGTTATCTATAATTTATTTCAGCAAAATTGTGGTAAATTTTTGAAAAAAAAAAGGTGTTACATATGAGAAAAAAGTGTTACATTTGCTTATAAAAAGTGTTACTTTTGCTGGCAAGCAAAAAATGGCAGGAAAAAAAAAATTCAAAAAATAAAAATAAAAAATAATAATAATAATAATAATAAAAAAATTGGCGGGAAACGGTCGCACTGCGTGCAACAGTCGCACAACATTCCACCTCATTTATAAATGGGTTCTAAACTAAAAAAAATAAATTAATGCAAAGTATTTTAGAACAGAAGAAGTACTAATACTTAAAATTTTGTTGATTTTGTAAGGCGTGTGCACAAATGAAAGAGACAAGTGTGATCCATTTTTGGAATCTACTTGAGGTGAAGCACAATTCATTGTCAGGAAATGGAGCCTATAACATTTAACACCGAACACGTGGAAGCTGCAGGCTGGCTTGATCTGTTCAGGTAATTTTTTTTCCACCCTCTCTTAAGTATCAAACCCACGTATAATACAAACGAGGCGCATGTCGACTGCAACCTTATCTTGGTTTTCAATATATTTTTTTAAATACTCATTCCGTTTTAGAAAGTTAGTTTTTTTTTTATTATTATTACGAATGAATTTTGAGTATTAATTTTGGTTTTTGAGTATTAATTTTGGTTTTTTTTATTTATATTTATTATAAGGAGAATCTGAAAGTTTATTCGTAATAACAGCGAAAAAAATGAACTAACTTTCTGAGATAGATAGAATATAAGATTGTCTGATAAACAAACGTGTCTTAAATTGATATGAGTATTAGAAAATTAAGAAAAAATTGTAAATTTTTTATAAATAATAAATGTTTATCTAGAATACTTTTGAGAAAATGTCCGATTTGCTTTACTACTGATTTTTTTTTAAAAAAAATATCATTTTCGAGATACTCTCTCCGTCCCAGCACAAATAGGATTAGAGGTGTGGGAACAATAATTAAGAGAAAGTAATGAATGTGTGGTAGAAAATGAAGAGAGATAATGAGTGGGGTAAATAGTAGTGTTGGTTGAATAAAATTAGTGGTGGAAAATTAAGAGAGAGAATGAGTGAGATTAATTAGTGGGGTTGGTTGAATATAAATATATTATAACATTTCTATTTTGAGCAGTCTCAATTATTCTGAGACGGCTTAAAAGGGAAGAAGTCCTACTTGTGCGGGGACGGAGGGAGTATATTTTTAGGACATAGGAGTTGAGAGTACTTTTGACTAAATACTTAATAACTTTTTCAAGTGTTGACTTTATGCTTAGTCAAACTCTAAAGTCAATGTGTGCTTTAAATTTATTTTTAAGTTTTGCCAAACGAGTTTAGGTTCAAGAGTTTAGGCTGGTGGCTTGTGTACGATTCAGAGTAACTTTAAAGGTCTCAATTAAATTATTTTATTCTGACAATTTTATACTCCCTCCGTCCCATTTCAAATTGCAAAACTTACCAAAAAGGGTGTCTCAACTAAAATTGCAAAATCCAAAAATGGCAAGTTTTAACCCACTTGCACACTCACATCCATTAACCCACTAACTATTTTCTACCCCACTTTCTCTCTCCCACTCAACTATCAACATTCACAACACATCACCTTTTTCACTTTTTCCCTTAATCCCCGTGTCAACCTAGTTTTTGCAATTTGAAATGGGACGGAGAGAGTATATTACTTCCTCCGTTCTAGGTAAGTTGTAATAATTTGCTATTTTGAGCATTACACTTTAAGTTGCAACAATGCCAAATAAGAAAACTCTTTCTTACTTTTATAATCCTCCATTCATTCTCTCTCTTACTCCCAACCACTCATTATTCTCTACTCATTCTCTCTCTTCCTCTCAATCACTCATTATTCTCCACTCATTCTCTCTCTTCCTCCCAACCACTCATTAATCTCTTTTCTTAATTTTTCTGCTTCCCATTCCATTTTGCAACTTACCCGGAACGGAGGGAGTATATAATATCTTTTAAAAAATAAATAAATTAAAAGAGTTACTGATACTCTCTCCGTCTCAGAGTAAGAGTCATACTTTCTACAGTATTTTGGTACGTTCCATAGTACTAAGAGTCTCTTTCCTAAAAAGACAAACAATCTTTACTATTCATCTCACTCATTTTCTTTCCTACTTTACTTTTATACTCACAATACCAATCTACTTACTATTCATTCCCACTCATTCTCTCTCATACTTTACTTTTACACTCAGACCATGTCCAATAGTTTCAACTACCAAAAACATTCAACTACCTTAATATTACGACACCTCATATTCTCTCTCCATCCACTTAATCATTCAACTACACTCTCAACTACCCCTCCCACAATAAGCTAGTTTAGTTTAAAATTCAACTCCTCCCAACTCATCATTCTATACCCCACCACTTTTTATTTTATTTACAATATTTATTTTTATAATTAAAAATAAATATTGATATTAATAATTTATTATTAAAAAATAAATTATTAATGTTTTTAATTATAAATTCGAGATTTTTTTTTATTTTTTTTAATTCAAACTTAATTAATTTTTTTCGAAGCAATTAAATAAATACGAGAATATTTTAATTTTAATAAAAATAAGAAAAATTACAATAAACTTAGCTCGTTCCACAAATGATGAAAAACCAAAAAAAACATACGACACATAGACTCGACTCACAGTACAATAAAATTTAAAAATCACTGATTTCCGAACTTTGCCCATATGTGTTTGACTAGATCCTTCTGCAATTGTTTATGAGCCCTCTGATCACGCAAATCCGATCTAGTACGTACATGATTTTCAAACGCTGGTAATACCTCAGTTGAGAATGGTTGTTGTGTACTAGACTCACTTGCCCCGGGCTGATCCTGATAGTCAAGCCAATTTTGAGAATACGTACCACGTTCGTCCTCAACGATCATATTATGTAATATGATACATGCTCTCATGATCACAGCCAAGTCCTCTATCTGCCACATTCGAGCTGGTTCTCGAATTATTTTAAATCGAGCTTGGAGCACTCCAAATGCCCGTTCTATATCCTTCCGATAAGCCTCCTGGTATTTTGCAAATAACTTGTCTTCTTCACTTTGAGGAAGTTTAACGGATTTGACGAAGGTCGGATAAGAGGGGTAGATACCGTCAGCAAGATAATATGTCATATTATACTGACGTTCATTCACAAAGAAATTGACTCGTGGAGTATTTCCTGCTTCAAGATCATCGAAAACTGGTGATCGGTCCAGAACATTTATATCGTTTAATGTTCCCGGACATCCAAAAAAAGCATGCCATATCCATAAATCATGACTGGCAACGGCTTCAAGAATAACCGTAGTGGTTCCCTTATCACCTCTAGTAAATTGACCTTCCCAACCAGTAGGACAATTTTTCCACTCCCAGTGCATGCAATCAATACTCCCGATCATCCCTGGGAACCCCCGCTTCTCACTGACCTCAAGAATTCTTTGCAGGTCAGCTTCGTTTGGGGCTCTCAAGTACTGACCCTCGTACAATTGAATGACCCCCTTGCAGAATCTCCGTAATGCCTCAAACGCTGTAGTTTTCCCTATTTTAATGTATTCATCAATAGAATCAGCGGACATACCATATGCTAACAATCGCATGGCTGCGGTACATTTTGCTAATGGAGATAGGCCTTCTCTGCCGGAACAATCGGATCCTTGTGTGAAGTACGTGTCATGGCTTGAAAGATCCTCGACGATGCGGAGGAATACATGTTTCTGCATCCGATATCGGCGCCGAAAATAATCTTTATACATAGCATTTTCGGAAAAGTAGTCATCAATCAGGCTCTGATTGTGCAAAGCGTGATCTCTTTTCAAATTTTTTCGAGTTTTTTTCGGAGGTTTATCATCAAAAAACTCGTTTATGATAAAACTCTCCTCAATTTCAAGTTGCCTTTTGTAGGCTTCGACATCAAAAGGAAGAAATCCAGATGGATCCATTGATGTAGGAGGAATTCTGAAAAAGGAGAGAGTGTTTGATGTAGGGAGAAGGAAAGAAGAATGTGTTTGGTGTAGGAAGAATGAAAGAAGAGAGTGTTATTTATAAGAAAATGAGTGGCAGAGGTTGACGGATTTGAATCTTCTATTGAATTGAATTAGTTAAAGGATAACAAATGAGTGGTCGTGGTTGACGGATTTGAAGCTTCAATTCAATTGAGTTAATTGACGGACTCCAATAATAGAATTACATAGATTTAATTAAAAGGTAAAGTTACATACTGAGAATCTTGAAAGTAGTACATCAGTGCAGAAAATTGACATAAAGCTAGAAAACAAACATTAATTGCCAAACAGCTCTTCAGTCAACATTTCAAAAAGCTGTTGTTGATGATGATCGCGAGACTCCATTTGACTCAACTGCATCCACATTTTCCTATTTTTAGCCCGAGTCTTGTTAAGGGCAATATTGTTTGCCTTCTCTTGTTCTGAGACTAAGTTGTCCATTCGTTCCAATTCTTTCTCTTTGAATTGTTTGAATTCTGACCACTTTTGTTCCTTTACCGGTGACAACCCCACTTTTTTCTTCCCCGCCTTTTTCTTAGCTGCCTCTCTTCCCATAGGACGAGGAATGGATCCAACCGAGCTTGAATCACCTACATCACCTTCTCGTGCTCTCTTAGATCCACTGCTATCAGATCCAGTATTTCCTCCAACCTGACTTGCATAGCGTGGTTGATCTCGGGTAGCTATCCAGTCGTCCATCAAATTAAAAGTGCTATTGTTAGCATTTTTATATAATTCGTGAGCTTTTTTCAAAACATCATTATCCGACCACCCGCTTTGTTGCATACGCTTAGCGTTATCGTATGCACCTACCCATTTGCCCAATTTGGCATTTATATAATTGAAACGATTTTTGCATGAAACTACGTCACGGGGAGGGTTAAATTCACAATGTTCGTTACAATATTCAACAATCTTACCCCAAAAATTTTCGCTCTTCTGATTTTTTCCGACTACACTGTCGGTTCCAAACTTAATCCACCCACTGATTAGCACTATATTGTCCTTCGTGCTCCATTTCACCATTTTTCTCCGACTAGTGGTTGAACCTCCTGCATCTGGAGTTAGAGTAGCTTCATCAGCACCGCTATTGCTACCCATAACCATTTGTGTTGAATATTCAGGATATTCTGATTCTTGAGAGGGTAGTGGTGGTGGTGGAGGTCGTTGAAATTGCATACCATAATATGGATTCCAGGTGGGTACAGCTGAAGGCATGGCATTTGGTTGATAATAAAATTGTGGGACATTTTGAGGACGTGGTTGGTTAGAAAATTGATTTGGCGATTGAAAATCATTAGGATTGTAGTAATTTGGTGGAAAATTACTTGAATTCTGAGTGTTGAAATAAGGATTATTCGGATTATTGGGATCCATTTCACTAAAAAGATGATGAATATTTTAAAAAATAAGGGGTTAAAGAAGGATAATGATTTTTTTGAGAGAAAAGAGAGGTTTTTTTTTTGGTGTACAAATAAAATGAAAGTTATATCAATTTATAGAGAAAAAAAAATGCAGAATTTTCGCGAAAAAAAAAAAAAAAAAAAAAATTTTTGCTGTAAAATAATTGAGCTCGAAAATTTGGGTTGAAAATGTTATCTAAAAATCTGGACGGACCAATCCTAGGCTGACACTTGGCAAAAGGAGAAAAAACAAAAAAAAAAACTGCCATACGCTGCGCCTCACGCGCCTCTGTCGGCGGTGAGGCGCACGCGCCATGTCGGCACCAACCAGGCGGCGACACGTGTCCATGGCGGGGCCCCTCATTTTACATTCAACCCGGTTGAGTTTTTTCAACCAACCAATTCAACCCCCTACCTCTCAACTACCTTATTGGAGCCCCTCAACTAGTTGAACCCACTTTCAACCCCCTCTCAACTACCTTATTGTACATGGCCTCACAACACTTGCATCACTTCCACTATTTCTTAATCTCCGTGCAAATGAGAGGTATGACTCTTACTCCGAGACGGATGGAGTAATATTTTTACATCTTGAATTATCAAACTTCATTATTTTTTTTGTCATATGCCTTTAAAATTCGCCGTTGATCTCATGTTATTGTTTATTAGGTGGATTGATATTTTTGAATTATTGAACTCCATTATTTGGTCTCGTGACTGTTTATTGGTCACTTAAAATTTATTGATAACTTGACATTTATCATTAAATATATTTCTCAAAATCATTAAAATTAAGGGCAATGTTAGATAAGTTCTTTTTTAACAAGATCTCCTCTTCATAAGTTTCTCACAACATGTTGTATTATTCATGTAGTATTATTCAATAATTGTACTGTATCACGTAACACTGCACAAAGATATAATATTGCATAGAGGCGGCAGGGGTGACCGGCCAACGATCAGAGACTACCGACTGCGGCGGACGGGCGACTGGTGGTGGTGGCAGAATGTGGTAGTATAGATGCAGTATCATATTTATGTATTACCGCAAGTTCCATGCAGTATGATATACTACTGCATATGAACTTTTTAGGAATTTTAATTTAATGTGAAACTTGTGGGGAAAGGTTTTTCAGAAAAAGAATTTTTTAGGACATTTTCCCTTGAAGGAAGTCTTGTGTGGGACGGTTTCACTCATGAGATGGATATTGAAGAGAAAGGAAATGGGCTTGCCCCGCCCATAAGTAGTTATTGGTCACATGGATGCAGTTAAAAAAACTTTTAAGGCTGGACTCTTGTGACCTCACAGCCAAGCCGAGCTGAGTTGTCGAGCCAAGTTTTCTTTTTTTTGTTGCCCTCCAATTTTTTTTCCGTTCCATTCTTTGCTCGCCAGCAAAAGTAACACTTTTTATAAAGAAATGTAACACTTTGTTTTTCAAAAATGTACCACAATTTTACTGAAATAGATTAAATATAACATAAGATTGACAACTAAACTAATGTTACATTTTATAATAAATGAATGTAACTTTTTTTTTCGGCAATTGTAACACTTTTTTAGGTTTTACATTCAATAGAAATGCAAATCCTATTATATACTCCCTCCGTCCCACCGAAAATTGCAAAACTTACCAAAATGGGCGTCCCATAGAAATTGCACATTCCATAAATGGAAAGTTTTTAATATTTTTTAATTAGTGGGTCCCACTTCTCATACTCACATCTACTAACCCACTAACTATTCTCTACCCCACTTTCTCTCTCCCACTCAACTATCAACACTCATAACACATCACCTTTTTCACTTTTTCCCTTAATTCTTGTGCCATAATTTTTTTTGAAGTTTCCGGCGGGACGGAGGGAGTACATGAATGTTTACTTTTATTTTTAAAGAAAAAAAGTAACATTTACTAAAAAAATGTTACATTCATTAAACTGTTTAATTTTTTTTGCAAAACTGCTTTTACATTTGACAGTAAAAATTGTTACTTTTGAAGATGAAACTGTTACTTTTATCAGAACATAGTGTAACATCTCAGGATACGAGCAACTCAATTTTTGTGTGTTAAAAAGTATGTGTTTTTTTTTTAAAAAAAATAAAAATAAATCAAACCATATCATGACCTATCTAGTTTTGTTCGTCTCGTTGAGACGAATACAATGATATTTTTTTTTTTTTTCTGATTTCAAAATCTCAAGATATAGAATTTTAAAGTTACTGGTTTTTTTTTAAGGCGACACGTGTCGCGCGCTGGGAGGGCAAGACGGAGTCACCTGGGTGGGTTGCTGGGCATGATCCATGGGTGGATCCGTCTCACTATCACCTAGGGATGGCAATTTCGCCGAGACATTCCGGCCCGGGACGGGCGGGTTCGGTAGTGAATTTTCGAAACCCGTCGGGTTCGGGTGTTTGGTCAAACCCGGCGGGTCCCGACCCGACCCGCCTAGCACTATTACATGTGTTATTCCTATTCTACCCTTAATACAAGCCATAATCACCTTCCAACCTGGAATATATAACACCATTTTACAGATCTAGGGTTTCATACTTTCATTTCATTAGACGGCGGACTGTGCGGAGAGGGAGAGAGAGGGAGCGCATCGCAAAGCTGTACGAATGTGCGATTATCTTCTCCGGCAACCAATTATCTCCGGCTTCCGGCATTCAGTCTCCGCCTCCCAGCCTCATTCAGGTACGATGCGACTTGAATTCCGTCTTCTTTCTCCCTTCTCTCTTTGGTGACTACTTGAACATTTAGTAAGTTGTTTAAGTTGTTAGTTTTCAAGTTGTTATTTTGCCACAAGTTTTGGTGTTGTTCACAAGTTTTGGTGGTGTTCTTCAATTCCAGTAACTTTCTGATTGAACTCCCCCAATGTTGTTCTTCCTCCCCCAATGTTGTTCTTCCATTCCAGTGGGTTTCTTAGCCCAACTGAATTGTGTGCCATATATATTAAAAAAAAAAAAAAAAAAAAAAAAACTTAAACGGGTCGGGTTCGGGCCGGTCGCGGGTTTACCATAATCGGGTCGGGCCGGGTTCGGTACTAGTAGTGTATACCTCGGGTTCGGGTTTGGTCAATTAAAAACCTAAAAAAAAAATACAAGGGGCTTGTTGTTATCATTCCCATTCCTTCAGTTTTCACAATCAACCCCCCAAATTTATTTCTATTCACATGAAACCTCGTTGACTTGATAATCAACAAATCTCATATCCATTTTCCCTCTACCCTCTACTGCCGTCCTTCGTCCTTCCAGATAAATCAATTTCTCTCTCTCTCTCTCTCTCTCTCACACACGCAGTCAAATGCTGCAACTGTTTTTCGCCGTGGCCTTCTCGGCGGTGCCGCTAACGCTGTACATCCCGCCGATCAGGAGCCTCAACCTGTTCGTGGAGTCGATCGAGTTCATCCTCCGTCACCTCACCGTCTTCACCCTCCGCCTCTCGCCTCGATTGCGTACGGCTTTCTCTAGACACGTATCGCCTCTTCTCCGTACTCGGCAAAGGTAGATTCTTAACACAGACCAATCACAATTTCATCAATTCAACCGACGCAGATCTGGATGCGACTTCATTCGATTCGATCTTTGGTGAAAGTAAACGTAATTTTGTATTCTTATTGATGCGAATCTGTATAATTTCATAAGAATTTTACTTGTACATAATGAAAGTTGTTCGTTGAAATTAATAAATGATAATTTGAGAGATTTTTGATTGATTTTTTATGATTACAGTTTTTTTTTTTTCACCATAATTTGGGTAATTCTGATCGTTCACAATCCTGTTTGTTGTGTGTTTCAGTATGGTACAATTTTTTGATGGACATGGTACAATGGTCATGAAATTAAGGCGCTCCGTTTGTTACATTGAAAAATGGAAGGATGTTTTTTGGAAAATGATTTTCCCATTTTCTTTCTAAGTAAAATGACTTTCAAATTTTTCTTCAGTAAGTCATTTTTTCTCACCCAATTTCCCGTACAACCCCACACTACCCACCTCCACCTCCACTCTAACCCCACCCCTTCCAATCCATCACATCCCCACTCCCACCCTCCAGCCTTACCCTCCCACCCCTCACCCCCAACCCCCACTAAAAAAAAAATACAAAAAAATCATTCATATTAAAATTATTTTTTAACACCTTCTCCATCGCCTATCCCCGCACCCCCATCCCAAAAAGTAAAAAATAAAAAATTACTATTTTCAAAATTATTTTTCAACAACTCCCCTACCCCACCGGGCCACCCCCTCCTAAATTGACATACCTCTTTCTTAGTTATGATCCCACTCAAGAAACAACTCTGTATGTAAACTATGAAATCGGCCCATTTTTACACTGTCAGTTTTGCAAAAAATAATTAGCTAATAAAAATTTAAAAATTGTAAATTGATACTCCCTTTGTCACACTCGAAATAAAATTTTCGGTCAACTTAATTATAACTTGACCAATAATTTAAAGAAAAAGTAATGATGCTAGAAAAAAAAAATTGTTGTTGTAACCTAGTTAATAATAAAATTAATAATCATTTTAGATTTTCATTAATATAATACTTCATTCAAATTATTGATCGTATAATTAAGTTGATCAAAAATTCTATTTCGAGTGGGACGTTGTATATATATATGTATAGATTTTACATATTGAAACCTCCCTTCAACCACCACCCCCAACCCCTGCTTCCCGTGTCGTTAATTTCGATGTTCTTGCAAACAGATAATGTAAAGCCACATGATTAAAATGTCTGGTCGGATTCATAAAAACAAGGTTTGGTAATACAAACATTCGGACAACAAAAAACGAAATGGACCGATCACAGGTGCAAAAATATACAAGACGGAAAGAAACCAAAAGGCAAGACTATATCTGTACATGCTTATACACAACATACTGTACTTACTACACACTACACGAACCTTTCATTTTGGTTTCGATCTGCCTTTGCAAACGTTCCTCCATTTATCTTTCAGGTCCACTACATTACGGTTTTGGAACACGCTACCTCCAAAATCTAAAATCTTCTTCCAAGGATAAACTCCATCTTTCGCATTTGAAAATTTCTTCACTCCTTCCTGCCACAAGATAAAAACAATCAATCAGATGAAGTATTATCTCAAGTGGAAAATCGCTGAAAATAAGTTGAATAGAACATTCAGATTCAGCTAATCTGACACCCACAGCATACCCAAATAAGGCGAAAGATAAAAGAAAACACGGCAGATGGATGAGTATTTAACAATAGAAACAAATGGGCAATCTTGAATACATGGCTCGGGATTACAATAAATAGTACGGAGTATTACCACACAGTAAGAATTACAAAAAGATGTAAACATGAAAGCAGATAATTTCAGTTTGTGAGATGGATGCTGAAATGTGAAAGGTATATAGTCCATAAATGGCAAGCAGAGTAAGAGTCTACCTTCATTGTAAATCACATAGTTAAACATTGCCTTCATTTTGTAAAAGTTGGATTGATTATTCTCAGTACCAACAAATGACTGGTTCAACAAGTTGGATACATAAGCAAAGAGCATTGAAGAATCGTTAAACTCAAGCATCATAGTTTTCGAAATGGAATGCATAGCAATTCTAACACAATCATAAAACTAATACTTCAATGTGATAACATGTACTCCCTCCGTACCGAAATGATCTTCCCACTATTTTTGTTGTTAATACCAAGGTACATTGAGCAGTAAATTTAAGTTAAATTTAATTATCATAATGAAAAATTAAAACTTGTTATTGATACACCATTATATAAACTACCAATAACACTTTTTAGATTTTCATTTTGATAATTAAATTGATCTAAATTTATTGCTCAAAGTACCCTTGTATCGACAACGAAAAATAGTAGGAAGATCATTTACAGGCTTGGTGAATATGTACTGCGAATTAATGGTTCACAGAGTACAGCGAACCATTAGTCAAGGTCACTTTTATCATTCACCTAAAGTAGGGATTCACTAGAGTAAGAAAGTAGTCTACAAATGAAAAACCTTCGTCAGAATCCAATTTTAGAGTCAGAAACTATGTGACATTGTGTTGCGACTATTTAAATATCGTACATGCAGAAGCACAAGTACCTTCAAAGTCTCTTCCTCTAATTTCGACCAAGGGATTACTTTTCGCCTCGGAAACAGTGACGGACTTGGTGAATATGTACTGCGAATTAAAAAAAGCAAATATCAAAAGTTCCATTAGTCATGATACACTATAACTACTAAATTACAATGGAACATGAGAAATAATCAAATTGGGCACACAACTTCCAAAATTGAGATTATACATCCTCCAATTGAAGGAGTTGGGGTTGAAAAAAAGAAGCTCGCAGTACGTTCAAGCAGGAAAATACTTACTCTTGTGGCTTTCGCTTACGCAACCTTGTTGAATATTTGGAAGCAGAAGGCTCGTGATCTTTGCTTTTTACATCTTTTTTAGTACTTGTTTCTTGAGATATAGTGATATTTTGATGATTTAGGACGGAGTGCTGAATTTGAACTTCAGAATGTCTCGGACTCTCATGGCGAATCTCCTTAGAAGAGGTATTAGATTCAGAATTAGTAACACTTTGACCAGCAATCTGCTTTTCTTCATGATCTCTTGGAGATTGGTATACTTGGCTCAAGCTTTGCCCATCCTGTTTATTTTTGCTGATAAAAGAAGAGGCATTAGGTTCACAATCATGAACAAATGGGTCTGCAGTCTGCTGTTCATCCAGTTCTCTTGGAGGTTCACATTCTTGTAGCAAAGTTTGCCCTTCTAATTCCTCTCCGGTCAAACCACAGTTTGTTCCATTGGGTACACGGTCAACTTCCTTGTCTTTGAGAGAACAGGCATACAGTTCACAATCATGAGAAACTGGGCACGTGATCTCCTGTTCTTCTACTTCTCTTGGAGGTTCGCACTCTTGTAGCAAAGTTTCCCCTTCTATTTTGTCTCCAATTGAACCATGATTCTCTGCATTTGTTCCATCTGTTTCTTTCTGAACAGGAGATAGATTGTCATTTACAGATGGCACCGAAGGCTGTGCTAGCACCACATCTTCATTCAACCTACTTTTACTAACCAAATTCACATTTCTTCCATCATCATTTGCTACAATATTTTCAGACAAATTTTCTTCTCTTGGTTGGTTTTGCACAGACCCGTTTAATCCCTTAGAGGATTTCTTTTCTCTACATTTGTTCTGAAAGCCAAGAAAGGCCCCCAGGTTATTCCTTGCCAATAAGGCTTTTCTTTTAGCTTCCTTGAACTCTGAAATAGCACGAGAGTACGCACAAAAGGGACAATAGAAATTTTGATCTGCGTCAAAGGTGGCTGTTGAGCCCAAGCAGCTTTCATGAATCACTATCGGGCAGGAATTAGAAGAACACACTAGCATCTGACCACCTTCATTGCAGTTTATACAAAAATTTATCTCAGACGAGTCAATAGCTTCCAATGCATCTTCTGTGTACGAACCATGAGAGCTCAAGAGACCATGCAGAGCATTTGCTTGAATAATATCCTCGTTCTTATCTTTGGATTCATCAATAGACATTAATTTTCTTTTTTCATTATTGCCATTTATGAAATCTGATGCTATTTGGCCTTGCCCAACTGCTGATATCCCATGAGGCACTTCAATCTCAATACACGAAATCTGTTGTTTGGCATGTAACCTATCATCACCAACATTATGACATTGTTTGAAATTCTCTGATGCAACATGCTCATTATTACAACCATTTGGTAACTTGTTTTCCTGCGAGGCTTTTGAATGCGGTTCTTTTGAGAAGTAAGACTCTTCTCTTCGGGTACGCTGCACCAACCCTCCAGATGAATCTCCGATTATTAATTCAGTATCTTGACTCAAAACTGAATTCATATTCTTCGTTTGCTTTCTCAGAGTTGAATCTTGTTTAAGATCCTTGGAATGGTCTGATTCATTTGCATGGCAATCACAACTTCCACTGGGCTTTTTTGATGCAACATGCTCATCATGACCACCATCTGACAACCTAATGTCTTCCAACCTCACCCTCGGTTCTTTTGGGAGGTCACACAGCTCTTTTTGAACATGTTGCACCAATCCTCTAAATGAATACTCAATTTGTTCAGTTTCTTGAGTTGAAACAGAATTCAGATTCACATTTTGTTGCATGCACACTGAATCTACCTTAAGCTTCTTTGCAGGGTTTGATTCATTAGAATTGTGATCACAACTTTGCCTGATGTTCTTTGATAAAACATGCTCATTATCACAACCATCTGGCAATGTGCTTCCTTGAAAGCTATCAATCATTGGTTCTTTTGAAAGGTTTAGCTCTTCGGTTGGAGTATACTGCAAGAAACCTCCAGATGATCCTCCTATCGTTTCAGTCATTTGAGTAGAAACTAAATTCGCCTTAAGATTATTGACAGGTTTTGATGCATTGGACAGGCGATCACAACCATTGATTAATATATTGTGGTCTCCCAATAATGGCTGCCCATTAGTTTCAGTAGCTGATTCATTCCTAACCAAAACGGAAGGTAATAAGTTTCTATGTGACAAATCTTCTCGAGCCTCATCAACTCCAAATCCAGGATTCAAACACATTTCGTTTCCATAAACCACAGAATTTCTTATTATAGACTTGGCTCCACTTAACCCACTTCTTTCTTTCAAAGATGCAAGCAGAGGATGCCTCCCTTCAAGAATTGCCTCCTTCAACTGTTAGCCAAAGTTTAGAAGCCAAATCACAAGCTGTGATGAAATAAATATTCTCTTCTTCCTACCTTCATATGAAAATAATAAAATTGTCTCACCTGCTGGAGTGCATATTTATTCAAGCTAGACCGTTTTTGCCCAAGGAATGGTTGAACATCCCATTTCGAGCTCTCCAACTTGTTCTTCCTACTTGATCCCGAAGTCTGCTATTATATACAAAAGATATTAAGAAAAAAAAACGCACACACACAATTCAGAATTTGAATATACACACAAAATATGCTTCCACATATTTCATCATTCAAGAGACACCAAACAAATATTCCAACAACTTCAAGCAAAATTGTTATTACCTCATTCAATATATGTCGAAGGACATCTTCACATTTTTGTGTGGTATCAAAGCCTATCTTTGCTTCTAAGGAAGAACGAGTATCGGATGTGGTATCACTTCCAGGGAGAAACAAGCTCTCCAAGATTCTCAAGGAAATCATCTCCCTTGCATTGTTTCCCAGAGCATCTGAGATTCCCGGCGCCCTTTTCACCAGATCTGAGATACACCAAACATGAACATGAAACAGCATCCCTCTTGCAGGGGAAATACAGAAACAATTAAATACTCCCTCCGTCCTAAATTGATCTTCACACTTTTTAGCCGTTACTACGAAGGAACTTTGAGCGATAATTTTAAGTTGATTCAATTATACTAATGAAAATCTAAAACTTGTTATTGATACACCATCAACAATACTATCAATAACAAGTTTTAGATTCTCATTAGGATAATTAAATCAATCTAAAATTGTTGCTCAAATTTCATTCGTAGTAACGATGAAAAAAGTGTGAAGACCATTTTGGGACAGAGCAAGTAAATGATAGTTTCAAGCATAGAAGAAAAGATAACACCAAGCCTACCCATTAAAACAGATAGATCTACTTGCTCAAAATTTGCAAGGGTTTCAACTACCCAATTCCATGACGATAGGTTTGAAGCAGTAGCCATGAAGAAAGCACTGTCTCAGAGCTTCAATAACCAAAAACTTGTTGGTTTCATCTGTTATGTTGTTTCATTTCATCAATGGGCTTGCCGTGAAGATGTTGACAACTGAGGTTTAATTCATCTGAATTTGTAATTATTTATCAGATACCATAGCAAGGATAAGCAATTACTCCCTCCGTCCCATACTTATTGCTACCAAATAGGAGTGCACGGGTATTAAGAAAATATGTTGGAAAAGTAAGTATTGTGAGTGGGTAGGAGAGAGAAAATAAGTAAGTGGATAGGAGAGAGAAAAGTGAACATGTTGGGTAAGTAGCAATAAGTATGGGACGCCTTAAATGGAAATAAGTAGCGATAAGTATGGGACGGAGGGAGTATATAATATGGTTCGAAAAGAAAGATAAAACGTGCTGAATTGTTAATAAACAAGTAGCTGCACCAGGTTCTGTTAAGTGCACACATATCTTCTATTATTCCAATCAAATCTCAATGATTCAAGAGCTTATCTTTAAACTTCTCAACCGCTGTTTTAAACATTGTTCTTGAACATGAGTCGTTATTCCTATAACTCCAGGCAGTCTAAAAGCAGACTTAACATGTACTCAATGAAATTTTGAGCCATTCCACATTAGCACTTACCACATTTAGAATACACGAGATGCAAGACAGCAGCTTGAATTTGTATGGAAGATCTGCGTTTAATGGATGACGATTTGCTCAAAATTGTGAGATTTTAATTGGCACCATAGTTGTCAAAGGCGACCGCCCGCCTTGCCCGCCTCGCCTTTTTGGCGCCATGGGGGGTCGGTCGCCTTTTTGTAGTCAGGCAGGCGGATGTACGCCTTTTTTCACAAGGCGTTCGCCTTGCTCGCCTTTTACCCGCCCGCCGCTCGCCTTTTTGCATTTTTTATCTCTTCTTTTCTTTTCTTTTTCCCATGTTTTACAAATTTTCATTTACTTTTGCAGGACTTTAGAGCTTGATTTCTTTTCTTGATAATATTTAAGAGCTTAAGTTTATTTCACTTGCTTAAACTAGTACTTGTTTTGTTAATTTTAACTTCGTAATTTTAATTCATGCGCCTTTTCTTTTAGAATTATTAGTTTTGAAGCCACATCATCACCATCCTAAATACGTGTGACCTATGATATTCCCAATATTAGCTAATATTATTAATTAATAATAATAGTTATGATCAGTGGCGGATCTAGGATTTCCAAACACCGGGTGCACAATTTACACTAAATAACTTCATACCAAAAAAATTCAAAACGCAATAAGTACATAAGTTCAAAACAATTGTCATAAAAGAAAACAATACAACTAACAAAGTAAATTTGTCCCTTACGCGTTTTCATAAATGCTTTTTTCTAACTGCAGGATCCGAAGGAAGAGTACTCATATCAACAAATTATTTACTAGCAGAAGCCATCACAAGGACTGATTGTTGACTAGGAATTACCCACCCCAAAACTAGTTTCACCATCCCCAATTTTTTTCCTTTTGATAAGAAATTTGTCCATATTCAATAATCAACCAAAAACACTAACAATCCTACAAAAACATCAATGGAATAACCATCAAACACACACATATATGTATATTTAAATTCAAACATTTAATCAACAATTTTATTGAAATCACCCATGAAATTTGAAAAGAAATATCAAAGCCCCAAATTTATATTCAAACCCTAGATGTCAATTTACTTCAATTCGGAGAGAGAAAGTAGATGAGAGACTTGAGGATGCTTACGAGAGTGAAGAGTGCAATTGTGCAAAGGATTAAAAAGCTTGGTGATGAAGATCGAGGCGGATCTGCGCTCTTTCTTTCTCTCGTCCACGGAGCAAAGGTCGCGTCGGTAATTTTTTTTTCCCCCTGATTTCGCGAATGCGTGGCTCCGCTTCGTTTATGTCAGTGTTGTTAAATTTTCCATCTACTAAGTTCACATCCCTTTTAATTAAATTACCACTTTAATTATTATTTTTTGAGGTGCACTTAGTAAACAAAAACATAGTTGAAAAATTGAGTTGACCGGTGCATGTGTACCCCCGATTTACATGCAAGATCTGCCCTTGGTTATGATATAATTTAACTATTACTACTAATAATATTAGTTAAATATAATAGTTAGGGGAAATAGCATTTTAGTGCCATAAAGTTTACATGAAATTGCAATGTGGGACCTAAAGTTTAATTTGTTACAATTTAATACATTATGTTCACAATTTATTGCAATCCGGTGCAAAAATGGATGACACTTGACAAAAACTAACGAAATAGATGAAAAGTGTAACGAGTGTCTTTTCAATTTGCTTATTCAGCCCCTGAAGTTTAATGGTTTTGTGAAAAAATATTTTAGCAATAAATATTAATAAATAAAGCATCATTTGGGAAAAAAAAGTTTAATATTTATTGAAAAAATATTTTTTTATACTAATTTTTACTTTCTCAAATTAAAAAAAAAAAAAAAAAAACGTTGTAACATCCATCTCTTTAAATATATTTATTAACAAAACCATCACTTTGATGTTTTTTTTTTTTTTTTCCTAAGAGTGTTTGTATGTTAAAAAAAACATATTATTTGTATTAGGCTATTAAGTTTATTAATTTTTACAATATAATCTTTTAAAGGATATGTATAATTTATTAAAATAATTTTCTTTACTTCCTTACATTTTCTTTATTTTTCCGAACATATTGCTTTAAATTTTTTCGAATTCATTCATATATTTTATCTATTTTTTTCTTACATATTATTTTAACTTTTTTCGAACTCATTTATATGGTATTACTTAATATTGCCTTTTTCCTATTAATATTTATAGTTACAATACACTCTTGTAAAAGACTAAACCATAGGGGCTGAATATGTAAAAATAAAAGACACTCGTTACACTTTCCGTTTATTTCGTTAGCTTTCATCGACTGTCATCCATTTTTGCACCAGATTGCAACAAACTGTGAACATAATGCACTAAATTGCAACAAATGGAACTTTAGGTCTTACATTGCAACTTCATGTAAATTTTATGGCACTAAAGTGCTATTTTCCCTAATAGTTACAATACAAGTTAACTATTACTATTAATAGTATTAATTAACTATAATAGTTACTCCATCTGTCCAGCTTTAAGGTTCTTACGTTCTTTTTTGGTCTGTCACAATTTAAGGTTCTTACTTTACATTATTACCTAAAATGGACAATGGGACCCACTTGTAATTCTCACAACAAAAACTCCATACCCACTTTTTTTTTCCTACTTTACTTTTCACACTCACAACATTTTTTTTTTATTAATTTTCGTGCAAAGTCAAACAAAAAACTTTAAATTGGGACAGAGGGAGTACTATATAAGTTAACTATTACTATTGTTATATTAGTTAACTATAATAGTTACTTCCTCTGTCCAGCTTTAAAGTTTTTACTTTCTTTTTTGGTCTGTCTCAGTTTAAGGTTCTTACTTTACTTTATTGCCTAAAATGGACAATAAGACTCAATTGTCATTCTCACAACAAAAACTCCATACTCACTTTCTTTTTCCTACTTTACTTTTCACACTCACAACATTTATCTTTTCTTAAGCTATGTGCAAAGTCAAACTAAGAACTTTAAATTGAGACGAATGGAGTACTATACAAGTTAACTATTACTATTGTTAGTATTAGTTAACTATAATAGTTACTATATTAGTTAACTATTACTATTAATAGTATTTGTTAACAATATTAGTTAACTATTATTATTAATATTATCCGTTAACAATAATAGTTACTATATAATTTTTTTTTTTTTAAAAAAAAACTATTACTATTAATAGTATTAGTTAAGTATAATAGTTACTCTATAAATTAATGATTACTATAAATATTATTAGTTAATCATGACAGTTACAATATATGTTAATTTTTACTATTAATAGTATTAGTTAATCATGATAGTTACTATATTAGGTTATCATTGTTATTAATAAAATTATTTAATTATAATAGTTATTATAGATATTAATAAGTACTGTTAATAGTATTTTTTAATTATGATAATTATAATATCGATTAATTATTACTATTAATAGTATTAGTTAAGATGATGGTTACTATTTTAGTTAATTATAATTAGAAAATTATTTTTTATATATAATATATTTATATTACAAATAAATGTTATGCTATTTTATTGAATAAAAAATATAAAAAGAGCAAAATAATAATTAAAAAAAATAGAAAATTAGTATTTCGTGCAAAGCACGTGTAGAGCACAGGTTAGTTAAGATGATGGTTACTATTTTAGTTAATTATAATTAGAAAATTATTTTCTATATATAATATATTCATATTACAAATAAATGTTATGCTACTTTATTGAATAAAAATATAAAACGAGCAAAATAATAATTAAAAAAATAGAAAATTAGTATTTCGTGCAAAGCACGTGTAGAGCACGGGTTACTAATTTTTAGTTTTATTTTCTTCCTTGCTCGCCTTTATGCCGCCCGCCTCTCGCCTCGCTTTTCGCCTTTCCTAAGTACATTTCGCCCGCCTCTCGCCTTTCGCCTTTGACAACTATGATTGGCACTTAAAACCTTCAAGCAAAGCTATCTATCGACACTAGGCGAAGGATGGTAGTGAGAGGATGGAATGAAGATTTTCTCAAAATTGTTAAAATGAAGAAAGTTGATGTGTTGCGGGTTTTATATTTTGATTTGTTGATTGTGAGTGGTGGCAGTGGTGACCATGATGGAGGTGATGATGATGGGTTTTACTTGAAAATTTAAGAGGGTTATATTCAAGGGGTTAATAGTCTAATGTTCTCTAATTTAACCCCTAATACTTATACCTAAGGGACCATATTAACTTTTCAAGGGCAACTCACTATTTTAAGGACGTCAACATGCCACATGGGAGGGTTTTAACAGAAGATTGATGGAAGGATAACATGGCACAAAAACAACACGGTCAGTGACTAAAACAAATAAAAAAAGTCCGTGACCAAAATGTAAAGAGTCCTATACGTCAGCGTCCAAAAGATTAGCTAACTCTATTTCTTCAAGGAAGCAAAATTCTATAATATCACCAATTCATAAAATAAATAAACTAAAACAAAAATAAACAAATAGCACATATCTTTCCCGTGCTAAGGAAAAAAGGGCAAACTCAAAATCGTAATCGGCAAAAAGAAACAGCAAAAATGTCACATTCATCAAAACAGGCCTTTATCTTTCCTGCTCAAAATAGTAGTCCCTCCCTCAGCTGCATAAAACAAACAAATAAAAGATTTCTTTTTAAGAACCAAACTGATATTTATTGAGGAAAATACCCCAACTTATTCTCCGCATGTTCAAAATTAAGAAAATTGCTCTGCTTCTTTTGGTGAAACCAGTTTAGAAAAATAAAATAAAATAAAATAATCATGTCAGATTTCAACCCGGAAATTGTTCAAAGTTGAATTCGAAAGTCAAAACAAAAATGTTAGACTTAAGAAACCGTGGTTAGTATGAACAAGATCAAATCTCTTCAGTGATTGTATGAGTTCTAACAATAATGGGCATATGAATCGCAAAATAAAATGAAGAATGATATCATTGAAATTAGTTTTATTCTTACAGGAAAATAATCATCGAGCAATGCCAACAACAACAAAATCATACCTTTGAATAATCGAGCCGCATTCCACGTATCATAAAAGTGAAATACCTGTTCTGGAGACGGAAATTCAAAGGAAAGGCAGCGAAAATCCAGTTTGGGATGGGGAAATTAGGATGGAATGGAGGAATAAAAATAATTGGGATTTTAGGGTTCAAATTCTGAAATAGGGAAGAATAGAAAAAGAGGGGGAGGAGCAGGGAATATTATAAGAAGGACAAGGAGCAAATATGAGTATCGGAAATGATGAATGAGAAATTGGTGGATTCTTCTTTCGGAAGCTGAAAATTTGAGAGGAATAGTTACTCACATAATTTATTTATTTATTTTTGGTTTATGTATGCATCAGAATGATCAAACACGGTTTCGGTTATGTTTTTTGTTTTGAACGGTCGATTTCAGTTTTGGAAAAGCTTAAACCGTAACTGAACTGTTTATCTTCCGGTTACGTTTACGGTTAGCAACTGTCGGTTCATGGTTTGAAACTGTCGTTCCACAGTTTTTTTTATTATTTTATTTTTTAACAGGAAAAACAATATTAATAATATTTTATTACCGAATTTATTTACAAAAAGATATAGAAAAAATGTTTAAAATATTAAAGATGTCCGTCCCTCTTTTCTTTTATATAATCAACAATTTTTTATTATTTTTATTTGAACTTGGTAAAAATTCAGTCAGAACAACTTTTCGAACTTTCCGTTAGTAACGATTAATTCGGATAAACCTGTTAGAAATCTAATGATTTTGACGGTTTTTTAACAGTTTTGCTGACGGTATCGGTTCCGCTTCGGTCTAGGCGGTTCAAGGCGGTTCGGAACCGCCGTTTCACCGTTTTCAGAGGGGATGAACCGGCTCGTGTTACAAACGGTCCCAATTCACACAGTTCCGTTTTTCTTCAAGGTTCAAGGCGGTTTCGGGCTTTTCAGTTCCTGTTCTAGGGGGGTTCGGGTTCCGTTTGGTCATCCTGTTTGTCTCAAAATAAAAATGTTTATTTATATTTTAAAATCTTTTATCCCCAAATATTTATGTAGAAAGTACTCATTACTCACTTCATTGCACTCAAAATTACATAATTTTTTTATGTGTTTATTTGAAATAACAAAAATCATAAATTATAAGGCTACATATTTATTTACATAATTAATACTATGATTCTTTTATCATCCACACAACAATTACTCTAATTGCTTATTTCTATTTGAGCAATGCAAGGGTTACAAAAGAAGTTTACAAAATGATGGATACAAAATGAGATGACGATATTTTATTGGTTGCATCGATAGTGGACCCGCCACACTCTAATTAAAAATACCAATAAAATCATTACACCTAGGATTTTGTGAGAAAGATTTTGTGACTTTTTCGTGGCACTAGTATTATTCTATTTCATCATTTACATTTTTATTATGTTTACAACACCTACTCTTCTGCAATACTCCATCCGCCTCATTTTAAATTTCAAAAATGGCCGCTTAAGCTTTTAAACTCAAAACAAAAATTTTTTATTACAAAAATCTTCACAAAAAGACAACACTCTTGAACTTTGTACGACTCTCTTAATATTCTGAGTGTGTAAATAATCTGGAGCTCTCCTTCTCCTTTTATAGACATGTGAGAGTCCTTTAAGATATGGCAATTATTATTCTACAAGAAAAAGATAAACACTAAAGAATGAAGAGATATGTCAGGGTTAGTATTGTTAGAGACATTATCCCACACCGGTTTTGGGATAGAATCTCAGACTTTATCATGGTATCAGGGCTGGCCGTTAAGGCCTACGGTCCACGGTGTTGCTCCGTACCACCCGATTGTTAAGTCCACGTTGTAAGCCTTAGCTAAGCCCGGCTACACATGAGGGGGAGTGTTAGAGACATTATCCCACATTGGGAATTAGCTAGCCATGCATTGATTGTATAAATATCCTGGGCTATACTCCTCTCATTGTCAATTGGTTTTGGAATGAAACCTCAGACTTTATCAAGTATACAAAAATAAATCCCTAAAGATTAGTAAACTAAAATTTATCTATATTAAAAAATATTTACAACTAATTAAGAAAGGTAAAATTCATGTACAAAATAAGAATCATTTTCCACCAAGAAAGGCGAAAATCCTAAACACATTATGATTTTTTTTCCACTCGGCAAAGATGTGTCTACTTGCACTTACATATTGAGATCAAAGCCCTTATTTTTATTTATTGGTATGGTAGGAAAGTCTTGACTTCTACTATAACTCATCTTCTTGTCTATTAATATCCAGTTGCATACATTCCAACGTTGACAAGCCTTTGATATTGTTTCACAAATGAAGCTATTTTGCAGCAGATAAAGTAGTCAAATAGAATCCCTCTAGACAAGAAATCCTCAGTTTATTCGGATAAACCTGTTAGAAATCTAATGATTTTGACGGTTTTTTAACAGTTTTGCTGACGGTATCGGTTCCGCTTCGGTCTAGGCGGTTCATGGCGGTTCGGAACCGCCGTTTCACCGTTTTCAGAGGGGATGAACCGGCTCGTGTTACAAACGGTCCCAATTCACACAGTTCCGTTTTTCTTCAAGGTTCAAGGCGGTTTCGGGCTTTTCAGTTCCTGTTCTAGGGGGGTTCGGGTTCCGTTTGGTCATCCTGTTTGTCTCAAAATAAAAATGTTTATTTATATTTTAAAATCTTTTATCCCCAAATATTTATGTAGAAAGTACTCATTACTCACTTCATTGCACTCAAAATTACATAATTTTTTTATGTGTTTATTTGAAATAACAAAAATCATAAATTATAAGGCTACATATTTATTTACATAATTAATACTATGATTCTTTTATCATCCACACAACAATTACTCTAATTGCTTATTTCTATTTGAGCAATGCAAGGGTTACAAAAGAAGTTTACAAAATGATGGATACAAAATGAGATGACGATATTTTATTGGTTGCATCGATAGTGGACCCGCCACACTCTAATTAAAAATACCAATAAAATCATTACACCTAGGATTTTGTGAGAAAGATTTTGTGACTTTTTCGTGGCACTAGTATTATTCTATTTCATCATTTACATTTTTATTATGTTTACAACACCTACTCTTCTGCAATACTCCATCCGCCTCATTTTAAATTTCAAAAATGGCCGCTTAAGCTTTTAAACTCAAAACAAAAATTTTTTATTACAAAAATCTTCACAAAAAGACAACACTCTTGAACTTTGTACGACTCTCTTAATATTCTGAGTGTGTAAATAATCTGGAGCTCTCCTTCTCCTTTTATAGATATGTGAGAGTCATTTAAGATATGGCAATTATTATTCTACAAGAAAAAGATAAACACTAAAGAATGAAGAGATATGTCAGGGTTAGTATTGTTAGAGACATTATCCCACACCGGTTTTGGGATAGAATCTCAGACTTTATCATGGTATCAGGGCTGGCCGTTAAGGCCTACGGTCCACGGTGTTGCTCCGTACCACCCGATTGTTAAGTCCACGTTGTAAGCCTTAGCTAAGCCCGGCTACACATGAGGGGGAGTGTTAGAGACATTATCCCACATTGGGAATTAGCTAGCCATGCATTGATTGTATAAATATCCTGGGCTATACTCCTCTCATTGTCAATTGGTTTTGGAATGAAACCTCAGACTTTATCAAGTATACAAAAATAAATCCCTAAAGATTAGTAAACTAAAATTTATCTATATTAAAAAATATTTACAACTAATTAAGAAAGGTAAAATTCATGTACAAAATAAGAATCATTTTCCACCAAGAAAGGCGAAAATCCTAAACACATTATGATTTTTTTTCCACTCGGCAAAGATGTGTCTACTTGCACTTACATATTGAGATCAAAGCCCTTATTTTTATTTATTGGTATGGTAGGAAAGTCTTGACTTCTACTATAACTCATCTTCTTGTCTATTAATATCCAGTTGCATACATTCCAACGTTGACAAGCCTTTGATATTGTTTCACAAATGAAGCTATTTTGCAGCAGATAAAGTAGTCAAATAGAATCCCTCTAGACAAGAAATCCTCAGTTTATTCGGATAAACCTGTTAGAAATCTAATGATTTTGACGGTTTTTTAACAGTTTTGCTGACGGTATCGGTTCCGCTTCGGTCTAGGCGGTTCATGGCGGTTCGGAACCGCCGTTTCACCGTTTTCAGAGGGGATGAACCGGCTCGTGTTACAAACGGTCCCAATTCACACAGTTCCGTTTTTCTTCAAGGTTCAAGGCGGTTTCGGGCTTTTCAGTTCCTGTTCTAGGGGGGTTCGGGTTCCGTTTGGTCATCCTGTTTGTCTCAAAATAAAAATGTTTATTTATATTTTAAAATCTTTTATCCCCAAATATTTATGTAGAAAGTACTCATTACTCACTTCATTGCACTCAAAATTACATAATTTTTTTATGTGTTTATTTGAAATAACAAAAATCATAAATTATAAGGCTACATATTTATTTACATAATTAATACTATGATTCTTTTATCATCCACACAACAATTACTCTAATTGCTTATTTCTATTTGAGCAATGCAAGGGTTACAAAAGAAGTTTACAAAATGATGGATACAAAATGAGATGACGATATTTTATTGGTTGCATCGATAGTGGACCCGCCACACTCTAATTAAAAATACCAATAAAATCATTACACCTAGGATTTTGTGAGAAAGATTTTGTGACTTTTTCGTGGCACTAGTATTATTCTATTTCATCATTTACATTTTTATTATGTTTACAACACCTACTCTTCTGCAATACTCCATCCGCCTCATTTTAAATTTCAAAAATGGCCGCTTAAGCTTTTAAACTCAAAACAAAAATTTTTTATTACAAAAATCTTCACAAAAAGACAACACTCTTGAACTTTGTACGACTCTCTTAATATTCTGAGTGTGTAAATAATCTGGAGCTCTCCTTCTCCTTTTATAGACATGTGAGAGTCCTTTAAGATATGGCAATTATTATTCTACAAGAAAAAGATAAACACTAAAGAATGAAGAGATATGTCAGGGTTAGTATTGTTAGAGACATTATCCCACACCGGTTTTGGGATAGAATCTCAGACTTTATCATGGTATCAGGGCTGGCCGTTAAGGCCTACGGTCCACGGTGTTGCTCCGTACCACCCGATTGTTAAGTCCACGTTGTAAGCCTTAGCTAAGCCCGGCTACACATGAGGGGGAGTGTTAGAGACATTATCCCACATTGGGAATTAGCTAGCCATGCATTGATTGTATAAATATCCTGGGCTATACTCCTCTCATTGTCAATTGGTTTTGGAATGAAACCTCAGACTTTATCAAGTATACAAAAATAAATCCCTAAAGATTAGTAAACTAAAATTTATCTATATTAAAAAATATTTACAACTAATTAAGAAAGGTAAAATTCATGTACAAAATAAGAATCATTTTCCACCAAGAAAGGCGAAAATCCTAAACACATTATGATTTTTTTTCCACTCGGCAAAGATGTGTCTACTTGCACTTACATATTGAGATCAAAGCCCTTATTTTTATTTATTGGTATGGTAGGAAAGTCTTGACTTCTACTATAACTCATCTTCTTGTCTATTAATATCCAGTTGCATACATTCCAACGTTGACAAGCCTTTGATATTGTTTCACAAATGAAGCTATTTTGCAGCAGATAAAGTAGTCAAATAGAATCCCTCTAGACAAGAAATCCTCAGTTTATACTCCCTCCATTGACCGACATGATCATATAATTTCACAAACCATGGAGTAAGTTACTGCCAACCAAATGATTCAATCGCGTTGATAAATTCTCTACAATCGAATAAGATGAAATTTAAAACGAAACAAGTTGGATCACCAACCAAGATCAATATTATGCTAGTAATAGAAGAAGAAAAATACTTGGGAGTTGATGATGGAAGATGATAGTTGTTATATTGATCCTGTAGTTTTTTTTCGCTCGAGGTGACATCATAACAAAGTAGTATCTGTCAGGTCGATCATGCTCTTCGATATATCTTGAATCCATTCGATGGACAATCCGAATTGAGAAAGAGGCTTCTGATCCCTCCAAAGATAGAACAAGAAGAAGAAGAGTATGATCGTCTTTGTAGGAGATCATGTAAGAGATCATCAATATCTCGTAGGAGGATATGATGATCTCCCCATATCTCCAAGATATTTGTTTGATTATCTTTTATGATTAGGTATATCTCATTCCTAGTTTAAATTATATTGTTTCCTAGATAGAATAGGTTTCCTTATTCTTAGGTATTACAAGTAGTATAAATAGGAGTCTTGTAATCAGTTTTTATTAATCAAGATTAGAAGTTCAAGAAAAGTTTATTTCATAAATAAAAGATGAAGTTTCTCTTCTTGTTCATCCTTCTCTACGCCAAATTCATCATGGCATCAGAGCTGTGATTGATCCAAATCGCTTCCGCACACGTTTTTTTTTCTTTATTCCCGAAAATTTCTTTGTTTTCGTACAATTTTTTTTTAGTTTTTAGTTTTTTTTTTGTTCCTTCTTTCCATAACCATGACGGCAGCAACGAGATCAAATCTGAGTATTAGAATTACCAGTTTGAAGACGGTGCAATGCGATGGTGAAGGGTTCCATGAAGAAGGAAACTAGAAATAAAAGTCAAGCTTGCAAAGACGTTGCAAAGACGGCGAGAGAGATTTGGGGAAACTTGCAAACATGTTGGGAGTGAGAGTACGCCTAGGGCAGATAAGCTAAAGCGTGCTATAACCCGAATGAAGCAAGGAACGAAACAAATCAGTACAGCCGGAATGCAGCCGTCGACCAGTTGATGAATCAGTTGATAAGTCAGTTGATCAGTCAAGTGTACAATTAGTTCTGCAGACAGAGAAGCCCAAGTGTACGTGTTGTGGAAAGATGTTCCAATCTGTGGGAAATTGTTATCCGAAGTACGTAAGAAGACGTGAAGGGTCGACACAGATTATGAGACACCTTGCAGACAAGGCGCAGACGAACATAGGTCTCTTGTTGGAATGATTGAATTTTTTTTAAGTTTCAAGTTGGGCGTTTGTATCCTTCACTCGCCAACTTGAGGGGGAGTGTAGGAGATCATGTAAGAGATCATCAATATCTCGTAGGAGGATATGATGATCTCCCCATATCTCCAAGATATTTGTTTGATTATCTTTTATGATTAGGTATATCTCATTCCTAGTTTAAATTATATTGTTTCCTAGATAGAATAGGTTTCCTTATTCTTAGGTATTACAAGTAGTATAAATAGGAGTCTTGTAATCAGTTTTTATTAATCAAGAATAGAAGTTCAAGAAAAGTTTATTTCATAAATAAAAGATGAAGTTTCTCTTCTTGTTCATCCTTCTCTACGCTAAATTCATCAGTCTTGACAGAGACTAGTTTGATACGTCAATCGCCTTCGCAGAGATAGAGAGAGAGAGACTAGAAGAAAAAAAATAAAATCAGCGTGATGTTGCGGTCTGTAGTATGTGTGTCTATATAGATATATATAGAGAGAGAAACTAACTACTACCTTACAAGAGGTAGTAGAATCACGTACAAAAAGTACTCTACTCAAATTGTATTAGCGTAATCAGCATCAATATCTACTTGGTTAGTGAAGGATTTACAAAAAAAAAAAAAAAAAAAAAAAAGGTTTTCGTTTATTCATTTATATTAAGTCACTGTGTGGCATGGATTTGAGTAATCACTCCACAATACTCACAAAAAAAACAACATACGTACCTCTTCTTTCTCCCTTTTTTTTATTTTTGTAGGGGCATCGCCCTTTTCGCTAAAAAAAAATTAAAAAAATCAAGAAACATTTAATAAAACCAAGACCCTCTTGGGAGCGTTTGATCAGCTGGCCACTTCCACATTATACCTTTGTGTGTGTTGTTCACCTAACATTAGAATATTATTTACTTGAATATATAATGCAATTCTTTTCACTTAGTTTTACTTGTTCTTACCAATAATAACCATTTTCAAGCCAAAACTAAGAATATTCAATCAATTAGGAATGACTTAAAAAAGCTCAATTAAATCCCACTTTTTTTCATGCCCTCTTCACCAACTGGCTGTCCATAAATAGCCTCTCCACTCAATTCAAACCTCATTCAACTCAATCTTTGCATTTTCCTTCGTCTCGAGAAAAAATATATATACCTCCATTAATCAATGGCTACTATTAGCGGTCAGATGGTACTATCTCTGATTTTGGCTATGACACTTTCAAGCATCCATCTGAGCCAAGGAACTCGCGTTCTCTTGCAAACGACTGCACCGCCAGTAACTGTGCCTGCAATCCCAACTCTGCCTAAAGCTGCATTACCGCCTTTGCCAACCACTACCACCCCTCTGCCTACCCTTCCAACACCTCCAACTCTACCCAATCCGGCACTTCCAAGTGTCCCAAAGACGACTCAGCCTCCTTTGCCTGCAACTCCCCTTCCCACCGTTCCAACTGTAATTCCTTCCATTCCTACATCAATTCCTTCATTTCCCACGATTCCAACCTCGCTTCCTTCCATTTCTACTATTATCTCTTCGATTCCTTTCTTCTCACCTCCACCATCTACCACTACCCCTTGAGACCACTTTAATTACTACTCTACTTAATTGTTTTCATGTAATGCTTGGTGTGATGTACTTTTGTAATATCTTCGATTTCTTACTGTTTAGCGAGCTCGTTGTGTACTTATATGTTGTTCTGTTATAAGAGATTTTAGTTGTGTTATGATCTTGAAATGTTTGTTGCACTTTCCTCGCGTTTGTGGGATTCAAATGCATAGGTGTAAATCCCATCTAATATTCTCTGTCTTCCCATTGAGTAGCTGATAATGAGTCTGCATATTCACAATGTGATCCTATATTCCACTTCATGTTTCTTTTAATAAAATCACTCCAACTAGAGATTGAAAACACAAGAACTCAAAACAAAACATGATCAAATTAACATTCTTCCAAAACATGGTAAAATTAATACAGAAATCCATGAGAACAAATCATAGCTTAGGATACATAATTGTCCCTGTTATACTTTTGTGTAAGACAGCAGGGATAATATATTCCAAAACATCAGTCAACTCTGCGTATAACTCATGTTTCTTGTCTATCAATGTCCAGTTGCATACGTTGTCAAGCCTTTGATATTGTTTCACATGTAACGCTATTTGTCTTGGGCATATGATGAAGTAAAAAGAATCACTCTAGAAATTATTCCTCAGTTTAGACTCCCTGCATTCACAGACGTAGTAAATTAATTTCACCAATCAGGGAATATGTTACTGCTGTAATAGTAGACCTCTTGTGTTACTGGTTTTTTACTTGTTTTAGTGCATCAGTTTAAACAGGTTCTTTCAGGAGAGCTCCTAAATTGGCTAAGTGTAGGAACATAATAAGTTATATCAGCGTGGTAATAGTAAGGTATATAAGTCTTCCAACCAGTTACCTATATTGTTCAGGATTAGAGATAGGTTCACCAACATCAGCTGTAAGATTATGATTTTGTTCTAAAGGAAGTTTAGAAGATTTGGCTTCAATTAAACCAGTGTCATTAACAATATCCAGTGTGTATTTATTTCCTCTAATATAAACAAACTCCAGCTGCAAATTTAGCAATCTCAATGCCCAAAAAATACCTGAGTGGTCCCAGGTCTTGATTTTAAACTAATATGACTTTAAAGAAGCAATAGTCTAAGTGTTTGAACCAGAGTTGACTAAGTTAGCCTTGATATTTGATGTATTTACATTTCATGCCACTGTTCTCTCTCCATACATTTGTTTAGCGAGTAGTATACTCCCTCCGTCCCATAACAATGGGCACATTTTGACTTTTTTGGTCAACTTTGACCATAATTTTATGAATATCTAAATATCTCTATGAAATTCTAAAAATTGTTATTGTTTCACTATTAAAAATACTATCATTAACAATTTTTAGAATTGTCTAGAGATATCTAGATATTCATAAAATTATGGTCAAAGTTGACCAAAAAAGTCAAACTGTGCCCATTGTTATGGGACGGAGGGAGTATTGGACTTGGGGGTTGGCAAGGGCAAAAATGTAACTTGATCATTGCCTGAAGGAAAACTGACCTCATCGAGCATTGAAGGTCATAGGATTAATAAGTTAGTGCTTCAAAGGCTATTTGCATGCTAATTAAATCATTGGCAGCTCGTATCATCCTTTTATTTGATTGAGAAATTCAGAATCTTTGCATACTGACAGTTCTTTTGGCGTTTCAGACAAAATTTATTTTTAAGAAAAGATGCTCAATGAAGGGGTGTTGAATCTATTTTAACATGAAATATTCTAAAATATAAATAAAAATTTATCTTCCCTACAATATGAGCAACCATATCCTACTAGTTCTCACTCAAATAAAACTATCTAATAATCGCAAAAAAATAAAAAATAAATAAAATCATCACCCCTTCTTCTTCTTGTCAATGGAACTTAATGTTTGATCTGATCCTTCAAGTTGTCCATCCTTACAATCATGGTGTTCTTCATCCTTATGATTAAGGACTGCCGGAAATTCAGTTGGCACTTCGTCTTGCACATCTTCCAGCGTGAAATTATGATCATAATTAGGTGCATAGTTAAAATGATTTGTAACTTCATTATCCAATACTCCCATGTCTTGATAATCACTAGCGTGGAACATCATGATATTGGTTTTGACCCTCCACTATCTTGAATGGGTCTGGATTTAAGCCTTGCTGATTGTATACATGGCCATTCTCCAAGGACTGGAAATATGGCCCGTTTTTCCCTTGATCAAACTCAGATAGAGGGACACCGACCATATTGTGCAAATTATCCTCAACATCATTATGCATTTGCAAACTCACTGTATTGTCATAAACTCCTCCATATGGGCCACTTTCCATATTGTACAAACGCCCGCTATCTAGACCCTGTGTTATGTTGGGATTCGGCTCTTGAACATTAATCGGCATAGGCATACTGGCCAAATTACGAAAACGCCCACCATCTAGCCCCTGGGTTATGTTTGGATTCTGCACATGCACATTCTGCATAAGAAAAGGGCTGGTGTTGTAGACATTTGCACCGTCCCAGCCCTGATTTGCATGGGGACTTTGGACTTGCCCATTCTGCACAGGGATATTGTTCGCATTGTCAGAACCCAAATGGGGATTCGACACATGAACATTCCTCATAGGCTAACTGGTCATATTGTGAAAACGCCCACCCTCTATCCCCTCACTTATGTTGGGATTCTGCATAAGAAAAGCGCTTGTGTTGTGGGAACTTGCACCATCCCAACCCTCATTTGTATTGGTACTTTGGACTTGGATATTGTTCGCATTGTCAGAACCCGTCCCATTTGGGTTCTGATTTGGAAGTTGTCCATTGTTTGCTGGAACAATCATCATGTTATTGCCATCTTGTTGGTTGTCATTTGCGTCCGGCCCTTCTTTAGATGATTTATCATTGATCTTGCACAGTACCCACTTATCCAGCTATAAATAAAAGATTACAAGCAAAAAATTAGTCACACTCAACGTAGATATAGCAAATAATATCTAAACCTATATATGTCCAATTAACTTTGAGACGTACCTCTTTTCCGTCTTTCTTGGCAACTGGATCCACATTGTTAGCATTGTCATCTTCAATTATATACTCGTGCATTATCCAATCTGTCTTGATTGCATTCTTTTCTTTAGCTTTCCCTTCATATTAAACGAGGGTCCTTTTTGTACCAATTTTTACGCCTTGCTTATTCAGCACCGGTGGCCTCCCAGTATCCATCACCAGCTGCCCCGTCTGGTCGCTTCCCGTTGGGGTACTTCTTAGTTCTTGGGGTAAAAAAGTACCACTCCTTTCCTCTGTGCAACTTGTAAATACCTCAATTTCACATTATAAATCCATCATTAAAAAAAAAAAAAAAAGAATAGATTATATAAAATTTTCAGTAGGCATCATCAAAGAACTAAGTTTACATAATCTCTAACATTACAGGATACAACAGACTAACTGAATACCTAACATTCAGTTACAACAGACTAACTGAACTAACTGCATTAACAAAAATAAAAACTAACTTCTGTAAATAATCCTCCGTAACAGTTTATGATCATTCAGCAACGATTCTTGCCTTTCGCAAAATCCAACTACTTATATAACCATTAACACAAAATGGGATTTGATGATTACTTAAAATTAAGCTTCTGAATATGGGTTTCGGATTCTTAAAGTGTATCTGTAATACTAATTAATGTTAATACAAATATCCTTAAAAGAAGAGAATCTTGATAATGTTTTCATAAAATATTAGGTCAATAAACTAACTTTAACCTAAATAATTTATAACCAAGAAACAGAAAACATGGGCCAAGAATTATATAATTTGCTTCGAATACTAAAAATAAAAAATAAAAAAATTGAAAATAACTGGAAGAAGATTACTTGTGAGTTGCCTAGGATGATATTTGTATATAGTTTTAACTACGCTCTAGCGCCATTTCCAATAACGTTACCAAATATTAATTCAAGGAAACACAGGAACTCCATGCATTAAGAAAGTCCAAAGACTGCTATTCAAACAAGTGCAAGTAACAAAACCGCGATGAATTTTACAACATTTTAGATATATTACTTTCAAATAACCATGAATATAAATTCCTTTATTCTTACCATCAGCATTACCTAAGTTCGTTCTTACAGTTGCATTCCTCTGCCCTCAATGCCATATGTGCCCAACTCTGCAGTCACCTGCAAACAAAGTCTATTTGCATGCTAATTAAATTTTGGGCTCGTCTCATTCTTTTTTTTGGATTGAGAAATCCAGAATATATGCATCCATTTTAATTAATCATCACATTATTTCTGAAAATTCTTTAATTTTGGCGTTTCTGACAAAATTTATTTTTTTTAGAAAAATTGCACAATGCAAAGGGTGTTGAATCTTTCTTTCCCTAGTCCAGTGGCAAAACAAATAATTTGCATTGTAAGATAAGCGTTCATTCGCAATTTTAACCTGAAAAATGCTAGAATATAAACAAAATTTATCATCCCTACAATAAGAGCAACCATAGCCTACTAGTTCTCACACAAATAAAACCATCTAACAATCGCAAAAACAAAATTTATCACCCCTTCTTGTTTGTGGGACTTAATGCTTGATCTGGTCCTCGAAGTTGTCCACCCCTACAATCAAGGGGTTCTTCATCCTTATGATCAACGACGGCCTCAAAGTTCGGAAATACAGTTGGTTCTACGCAATGCATTTCTTCCTGCGAAAGGTTATGATCAGATGGTGTATAGTCTATAAGATTTGTAACTTCATTGTCCAATATTCCCATGTCTTGATAATCCCTAGCTTGGAACATCTGATATTGGTTGTGAGCCTCCACTATCTGAAATGGGTCTGAATTTAAGCCTTGCTGATTGTAAACATGGGCCTTCTCCCAAGACTGGAAATATGGCCCGTTTGTTGCATACATATTTTGCCCTTGATCAAACTGAGATAGAGGGAAACCAACCACATTGTGCAAATTATCCTCAACACCATTCTGCATATGCAAATTGTCTGTATTGTCAAAAACTCCTCCATATGGGCCACTTTCCATATTATTGTAAAAACGCCCACTTTCTAGGCCTTGAGTTATGCTGGGATTCGGAACGTGAACATTACGCATAGGCCCACTTGCCATATTGTAAAAACGCCCACTGTCTAGGCCCTGTGTTATGTTGGGATTCGGCTCTTGAACATCAATCAACATAGGCAAACTGGCCAAATTACGAAAACGCCCACCATCTAGCCCCTGTGTTATGTTGGGATTCTGCACATGCACATTCTGCATAAGAAAAGGGTGTGTGTTGTAGAAATTTGCACCGTCCCAGCCCTGACTTTGGGCTTGCCCATTCTGCACAGGGATATTGTTCGCATTGTCAGAACCCAAATGGGGATTCGACACTTGAACATTCCTCATAGGCAAACTGGCCATATTGTGAAAACGCCCACCCTCTATCCCCTGACTTATGTTGGGATTCTGCATTAGAAAAGTGCTTGTGTTGTAGGAATTTGCACCATCCCAACCCTGATTTGTAATGGAACTTTGGACTTGGATATTGTTCGCATTCTCAGAACCCGTCCGATTTGGGTATTGATTTGGAAGTTGCTCGCTGTTTGCTGGAACAATCATCATGTTATTGTCATCTTGTCGGTTGTCGATTACGTCCCCTTCTTTAAATGATTTATCATATATTTTGCACAGTACCCACCTATCGAGCTACAAATCATTTACAACCAAAAATTAGTGGCAGTTCATATCAGACACTGGCTCTAGCTAATACGAGTAGTATGTAACCTATACTATGTCTAACTTTGGTACGTACCTCGTTTGTGTCTTTCTTGGCAACTGGATAAACATTGTTAGCATTGTCATCTTCAACTCTATACTCATGCATAATCCAATCAGTCTTGATTGCATTCTTTTCTTTAGCTTTCCCTTCATAGTAAACGAGGGTCTTTTTTGTACCAATTTTTACGCCTTGTTTATCGTTTATTGGGAAATCAGCACCGGTAGCCTTCCAAAATCCATTGCCGGCTGCCCGGTCTGGTCGCTGGCCATTAGGGTACTTCTTAGTTCTTGAGGTAAAAAAGTACCACTCCTTTCCTCTATGCAACTTGTACATACCTTAATTTCACATTATTAATCCATCATTAAAAAAAAAAAAAAAAAAAAAAAAAACTTAGATTATTTAAATTTTTCTGTAGGCATCATCAAAGAACTAAGTTTACATAAACTCTAACATTATAGGATACAACAGACTAACTGAATAACTAACATTCAGTTACAACAGACCAACTGATCTAACTGCAGTAACAAAACTAACAACCAACTTCTGTAAATTATCCAACTACTTACCTATACATTAACAATAAATGAACATTATAAGAGAACTCAAAATGGGATTTGATGATTACTTAATATTAAGTTTTTAAATCCAGTTATTTTCATTTTTTTTTTAATTTTTAGTATTCTTAGCAAATTATATACTGTATAATATTAGGTCATGGAACCAACTTTAACCTAAATTTATAACCAAGAAACAGAAATTATTTGCCAAGAATCAGTACATCAGTATATATAATTTTCTAACAAATAATAACAACTATAACCAAAATAGCGATTAACATATGAAAATTATCCTCCATAACAGTTTATGATCATTCAGCACCGATCGTTGCCCTTGTCTTTCGAGAAAACCTAACTACTTACATAAGCCCTAACATTATAAGATACAGCAAAATGGAATTTGATGATTACTCCAAATTTAAGATTTTGAATACGGGTTTCGGATTCTTAAACTGTATAGTTAAAACAAATATCTCAAGAAGAGAATCTTGATAATTAATGTTTTTTTTATATACAATATATTAGGTCAAGAAACCAACTTTAACCTAACTAATTTATAACCAAGAAACAGAAAATATGTGCCAAGAAACAGTATATTAATATATATAATTTGCTAAGAATACTGGGAAAAGAAATTGGAAGAAGATTACTTGTGAGTTGCTGAGGATCACACTTGTATACATTGTCATCTCGAATTCTATTGTGCGGCAAGGGCAAATTGAAGATCTTTTTCTTCAAGTAATTTATGAGCTCCTCTCCGGTGGGCACAAATCGATAACCCGGTGGCATTGTATCAAAGATCTCTCTATCAACTCTATCCTGTTCATACACTTCTTCAGCCGACAACCGCGGCGGTGGAACATTCTCTACTTTTTCTTCTTTTTCTTGTTTTATCTTAGGAGAAGGAGAAGCCTCTTTCTTTCCTTTCCTCTCCATTGTTTACCTGAAGAAAACAAACTAGGGTTTAAATTTATGGACGTTTTTTTTTTTTTGGGGGGGGGGGGGGAGAGAGAGAATAACAAAACTAGGGTTTAAATTTATCTGATGAAAAAGGATATATAAGAGGAATTTTATGTGGAAAAGAGTTACTATTGGTGTGTGAGAATGAGACTATATCTTGACGTGGACTTGGTTTGGTCAATTCAACAAAGAATATGAATACCAGTCTTACTACAATGGGTTAGATTTAAACTTGATTAAAAATTTAGAAAATAATACAGTAATTATTTAGATAAATGTTTATAGTTGTTATTAATGATTAGTACATGACTATCACTGATGAATCTTAGAGTTTAATTACAACAAATAAATTTTAGGCTTAAATTATGTCAAATTGGACTTGATAGCCTATGCTCGTCTACTGTTCGATGAAATGACTGAACGAAACACGGTTGCTTTTGTGGCTTTGAATTTTGATGCAGGGGTACTCGAATGCTCGCTGTTGGGATTGACTAGTTGGTACTCAACTTACTAGCTGAACTGGAATATCAACTACGAAATTAATAGAGTTGGGTTCGAACCCAATGCCAAACACATGTAGTATTTATTTATTTTTCTTATTTTTTCCAACCGTGATTAGAAAGTATTATTAAGGGCCCTAATATTCATAATTAGAACAGGGCATCTATAACTATTGAGACGGGCCTGGGTCGTAGGTTAGGTGACATAAAGGTTGGGATTTAAACCACTGTTCTTGCTTGTTCCTTAAGGCTTTGGTCATTTGACTATATTCTCCTTGGGATACAGTCAGAGACGGTCCTGAGCATAATCATATGGGTGCAAAGTTAACCCGAAACCAAAATGAAGAATTCATATATATGCATAAACATTAGAGACATCATGTCAATGATTCATTTCAACATTTTTTTTGATGGATTGGTCAGTAGTTCATTATGTATAATATTATTCTGTTATATGAATTTCTTGCTGTTTTCGGATCTTGAAATGTTTGTTGGACCTTCTTGTTCCCTGAGTAATCGTCTCAGTTCCCAAATCTTATTTCCGTCCTAGATCATTTTCTTGCAATGCATATGCTTCGTTCGTATCACCAGATTACCACCATGCATGCATGATACTACACAGACAAGAGCCTGGACAAAAGAAAACATCTACCTCAAATGCTTCTAGTTAAGCAAAATTGAGATCCTCAGCCCACTCAAACTATACTTTTGTTCCTTCTTTACCTTCTGACAGTATAGAGAGTATTTACTACCCAAAACCTCCTCTTAAAAAACCAGCATGAATCCCAAATATTATACTCCCTTCCCATAGAAAATTGCATGCGAAAAGTCACACTTTTGAAGGATCATGGTTTTCTTGCTTGTGCCTACTTAAAATTACGCGGGCAAACGACAAATTTATGCAACGTAGTGTCCGATTTATATCAATTAATGCAACGTAGTAGCGAGTTCTTACATTGTGAAACGTACTTGAAGAAGTTGTATCAAATAATGCAAAATAATGCAAAGTTCGAACAATTGACAAACGTACTTGAAGTAAGTTGTATCAATTAATGCAACGTAGTAGAGGCTAAAAAGTTATTATGTTGCATTATTTGATACACAATAAGCAAGTACGTTGTCTATTTTCAAAAGTAAGCACTACGTTGCATTAATTGACTTTTAACACCCGGTACGTTGCATATTTCAGTGATTTTCCCAAAATTTACGCTATAATAATTGCATTTTTGTTTGGAATAATATTTTGTGTTGCCTCAAACTCAAAAGGAGAATTAGACTACCCCTAATCAAACAAGTGTAAGTCAGAAAACTACGATGAATCTTACCATATTGTTCAGGAAGCAAAACGACGCCTCTGCCTACAGTTTCATCCTTACAATTGCATTCCTCCTCAACCAGCAACTTCCCTTCCCACCATTCCTACTACTGTTCCATCAATTCCTTCACTCACCATCAGCATCCCCAACAATCCCAAGTCTGATCCTATGTTCCACTTTGATTTTTTACTTATAATAATACTCCAACTAGAGATTAATAATCTCACAAACACATGAACTCTAAGCAAAACATGAACAAATTAACATTCTAGCAACAACAACAACAACATTACCCCAGTGCCGCAAAGGCTCCCACCTACGGTGGGGTAAGGAGGGTCGGATGTACGCAGCTGTCCCTGTATTTAAAGCACAGAGAGGCTGTTTCCAGATGACCCATGATGAAAATTGCGTCGAAAATTGCATGGACTGACTGCTACTTCATCATAAAGAAGCGAAGACAGTTTAGTGACCCATTTTGCTTTATTCCATCATATTCCCAAGCCAAAAAATAGTGAGTCTTTGGCTCCATCGGAATCATACAGATCCCTCCTTGCAAACACGCTGATGTAAAACAAGCAAGCATGAAATGATTATATTGTCGTTTATCCAAGTCCAGTTTAACGTAATCATACAGATCCCTCCTTGCAAACACGCTGATGTAAAACATGAAATGCATAATGCAGGTGTGTTTTGCCTAGTCCAATGGCAACATAAAGTATTTGATTTGTAAGCTAAAAGCGTTTATTCGCAAGTCTTAACATGACAAATGCTAAATGATGATGATACACAATTAATTGTTGTCGAGTTTCAATCGTAGCCACTACTTAAAAAGATCAAGCTCCTTAATATCATCCCTTCTTTCGTTGGAACTTAATGCTTCATCTTGTCGTATCTGGTTTGTGTTGGGATTCGGAACTTGCTCATTCACATTGAAATTGTCTAGAAAATTATGCTCCACAATGTCATCCCTTCTTTCGTTTGAACTTCTAGGATTCCGAAGAAATTGTTCGATCCGGGACATTGCGGAATTTTCCAATGCTACATCTTGCTCATTGAAATTGACCGCATTGTCAGAAACCACCCCAGTTTGGTTCTGATTTGGTAGTTGTTCCTCGTTTGCTGGAACACTCTCTGCGTCATTTTCCTCGTGTTGGTTCTCATTTACTTCCTCTTTTTTAGATGCGTTATTGTAGATCATGCACAAAACCCAATCATCCAGCTATAAAGAAAAATTACAAACAATAATTAGTTGCACTTAAAATGGATCTGCAACTATTGTTGCTAATACTATGTAACCTTTGCATACCTTATCTTTTGCATCTTCCTTGGCCTTGATGTCTTTTTCATCTTTCTTGTCCTTCATGTCATTTGCATCTTTCTTGACGACTTGACCAACAGTTTTAGCATTCTCGACTTCAGTTTTTGGGTCTTTGTTGGCGACTGGACCAACATTGTTAGTATTTTCATCTTCAAATCTATATTCAGGCATAAACCAATCAGTCTTTTTTTCGTTCTTTTCTTTAGCTTTCCCTTCGTAGCAAACGAGTGTCCTTTTCGAACCAATTTTTACGCCTTTATCACTAGGAATTGGGTAAGGAGCGGTAGTAGCCTACCAAAAAAAAAATTACAAGCAACAATTAGTCGCACTTAAAAATGGATCTGCATTTAATTGTTGCTAATAGAATGTAACCTTTGCGTACCTTATTACTTGCATCTCTCTTGTCCTTCATGCCCTTTGCTTCTTTCTTGATAACTTGGCCAACAGTGTTAACATTCTCGACTTCAGTTTTTGGGTCACTCTCAACTCTATACTCGTGCATAATCCAATCAGTCTTTTTTTTCGTTCTTTTCTTTAGCTTTCCCTTCATAGTAAACGAGTGACCTTTTCGTACCAATTTTTACGCCTTGATTATCGCGTACTGGGATGGCAGCACCGGTAGCCTTCCAGTATCCATCACCAGCTGCCCTGTCTGGTCGCTGCCCATTGGGGTACTTCCTAGATCTCTGGGTAAAGAAGTACCACTCCTTTCCTCTATGCAACTTGTACATACCTAATTTCACATTACAAAATTTCAATGCGTTATTTAGAATGTTATTTTTTAATACAAAATCATCCTTGATCTCGATTATGTAAATCCACACCATTATAGAGCTGTTAGTTTCACAGCAATATAATTAACATTCAGTTACAACAGACTAACTGAACTAACAAAAATAAAAACCAACTTCTGTAAATTATCGTCCTTGAACTTGCCCATTTCTTTGATAATAATCTTACAATGCAGACACTGAAAACAACAACAACAACAATGTAGAGACTAACTACAACAACCAGATCCATGAAAACACCAAGAAACTCATTGGGACGGATTTCGTTATGAACACTAATCCAACTACAGTACATAATCTCTAACATTGAAGGATAGAACAAAATTGGATGATTTAATAAAATTTAAGTTTTTGAATCGGGCTATGAATTCCTATAATGTACTACTCCTGCAATACTAATCAATATCAAACAAATATTTCAAAGAAATTCAAATTTATCAGGCCTCCTATAAGAGAATCTTGATTCTTTTAAAATATTAGGTCATGAAGCCAACATCAACCGAACTTTGTAACCAAGAAACAGGCCATTTTTCCTATGAATCAGTTCATCAATACATATAATTTGCCAAGAATATGCTAAAAATAAATAATAACAAAAAAAAAAAAAAAAAAAAAGATAGAAGAGGAAGATTACTTGTGAGCTCCTGAGGATGATGTTTGTATATATCGACATCTCGAATCCTATTGTCTGGCAATGGGGAATTGGTGACCTTTTTCCTCAAGTAATTTATGAGCTCCTCTCGGGTAGGCACAAATCGATAACCCGGTGGCATTGTATCAAAGATCTCTCTATCAACACGATTGTGCTCTTCGATTTCTTCAGCCGACAATGGTGGTGGAACATGAAAATTTTCTACTCTTTCTTCTTCTTCTTCTTCTTCTTCTTCTTCTTCTTCTTCTTCTTCTTGCTCTATCCTGGGAGAAGCCTCTTTCTCATCAACAGCACTGTTCTTTCTTTTCCTCTCCATTATTTTCTTTACTTGAAGAAATTTAATGAAATGAAACGTTGTTATGGAATATTGGTAGAGAGAGTCAGAGGGTATATATATAGAGAGAGAGAGAGAGGTTACTGTGTGTTAATGTGTGAGATTTTTTTCTTGGCGGTTACAAGAAATAACAAACACTCTAACAGACTAACTGATCTGGATGGTTACAACAAACTTTTAACAAGCCTAACTGTTACTAACTGACTTTGCACATGACTAGACTAAATTTAGCCTTGATATTTGATGTATTTACATTTCATGCCACTGTACGTACCCGAGCCTTGGTTTTTGTGACATCCATTTGATCCAAACACCACTTCTTGGTAGTAGCTATGGCAATCAAGATCCTTACAGTTTTTATCTTAGCAACTTGAGCAAAGGTTTCAAAATAATCCAAACCTTCTGTTTGGGTAAACCTTTTAGATCCCCTCATAACGCGGACTACTAGAAATGTTGTTCCAAGTTAGAGACCATTAGAGAAATGTCGTACCAAGTAAGTTTAAATAAGGACGATTAATGATTTATTTCTTAAACAAAGAGTCTCTAAGAGACATTTTCTAGTAGTGGTTGGGGTTTTCGTTTTTCCATTAAACAGATAGGGGTCCTCATGGCAATAAACATTCACCCACGTTGACTAAAGAGAAATAAAAGGGGAAAACTAGAGGGAGGTAAATGGTATATCATGTCTTCATAAAGAGTTATGTTAGTTTTGAAGGGTGTATGAGGTATAATTTCATAATAGAATATGAAAAAATTCCAACTTTTTGAGAAACACTTGATAAAACCAAAAGCCTCTTATAGGCATTACAAACTACAGATTATAATAGTTTTCTCCTAAAAGTTCTCACTTTGGGAAAAATAGAATTGTGTGCAAAATGTCACTTTTGCAACCCTCCGTCCCAAAATGATAGTTTCATTTCCCTTTCTTGCTTGTCTAAGAAAGTTAGTCTCATTTACAAATGGCTTCAAAATCACTAATTTTTTTAATTTTACAATTAACCTTAAAATGTTTACAATGTCAAACGAGACCAACAATTTGGGACAGAGGTAGTAATATTCAATTAATCTACACAACTTTCTTGCCACCTTCACCAACTGGGTGCCAATAATAACGTCTTGACTCAATGCAAGGCTCATTCAACCCAAACTTTTCATTGTTCCTCGTACCACTACCGGGAATATAAATATAGCTTCTTCTGCTAATATGGCCACTTTTACTCCTGATATGGTACTATTTCTGATATTGGCTATGACACTTTCAAGCTTCCATGTTAGCCTGGGATCTCGTCTTCTCTTGCAAACGACAGCACCACCAGTAACTGTTCCTGCAATCCCTACTCTGCCTAAATCTGCATTACCGCCCGTGCCAACCACCTATACGTACCCTTCCACCACCATGATTCCTTCCTTCCCAGTATTCCAACCTCAATTCCTTCCCAATATTCCAACCTCAATTCCTTCCATTTCTACAATTATATCTTCGGTTCCTTTCTTCTCACCCCCACCATCTACCACTACCCTTGAGACACGTATCAGCGAAATTACTGCTTTTTCGATTTATTTCAACAATTTTATTTTTTTTTGATGAAGTGGTGAGTATTTCACGGAGTATGCATTTGCATAATGTTCTGTTACATGAATTTCTTGTTGGGAAAATCACCAATCCATGCAACGTATCAGGTCTTAATTTTCAATTAATGCAACGTAGCAACGATTTCTTACATTGTGAAACGTACTTGAAGTAGTTGTATCAAATAATGCAACGCAAGTACTTTTTAGCCGCTACTACGTTGCATTAATTGATACAACGTACTTCAAGTACATTTGTCAAACGTTTGTCAAATTGTTCGAACGTTGCATTATTTGATACAACTACTTCAAGTACGTTTCACAATGTAAGATATCGTTACTACGTTGCCCTAGATCAATTTCTTGCATGCTTATATACTTGGTGTCATCAGATTACCACCATGCATCATATTACATGTGCAGACAGAACAAAAGAAAAGTGACACCATGCTTTATTGCTATACACAAAAGATCTCTTAAATGCTTCTAGTCCCTAGCCTATTGCTAACGACTCACCTTCTCTTGCAAACGACGACTCTGCCTACAATTTCATCCTTACTGTTGCATTCCTACTGTCCCAAACCATACGCTTCCTCCTCAACCAGCAACTTCCCTTCCCACCATTCCACCATGATTCCAGCCATTCTCACCATCAGCATCCCCAACAATCCCATGTCTGATCCTTTATATCTTCCACTTCTATTTTCTTTTTCTTCTCCAAATACTCCAACTAGATATTAATCATCTCAAAACAAATGAACTCCAAGCAAAACATGAACAAATCAAATTAACATTCAAAAAAAAAAAAAAAAAAAAAAAACTTTCATAATGATTCAGAAACAGAAGCCTTAAAAGCAAGCTTGAATTGATTATACTGTCATCGTTTATCCAAATCCAGGTCAACGTAATCATATACGAATCATATACAGGTCCTTACAAACACTTTATATATTTTTCATCTGAATCATTAAATGCATAATGCAGGGGTGTTGATTCTTTCTTTGCCTAGTCCCAATGGCAACACAAACAATCTGCATTCTAAGCTAAAAGAAAGTGAATCCCAAGGCTTAACATGACAAATGCAAAATGATGATGATACACAATTAATTGTTGTCCAGCTTCAATCGTAGCCACTACTTAAAAATATAAGGCTCCAAAATATCCTCCCTCCCTTCTTTCGTTCGAAGTTAATGTTTCATCTGGTCCTCAAACTTCTCCGTCCTTGCATTCTGCGCTCTGGTTTGTGTTGGAACTTAATGCTACATCTGGTCCTCCAACTTCTCCATCCTTACATTCTGGGATCAGGTTTATGTTGGGATCAGGCACTTGCTCATTTGTTGCCACACTCTCCGTGTCATTTTCCTCTGGTTTGTTCTCCTTTACTTCCCCTTTTATAGATCTTCTCTCGTAGATCACGCACAAAACCCACTCATCCAGCTATTAAAAATTTACAAGCAATAATTAGTCGCACTTAAAATGGATCTGCATTTATATATAGTTGCAAAATTCTAATACTGTGTAACCTTTGCATACCTCATCTTTTGCCTCTTTCTTGTCCTTCATCTCTTTTGCATCTTTCTTTTCCTTCATGTCATGATTTTCATCTTTCTTGAATACTTGGCCAACATTGTTAGCATTCTCAACTTCAGTTTTTCCGTCTTTGTTGGGGACTGGACTAGTATTGTCATCTTCAATTCTATATTCGCGCATAATCCAATCTGTCTTTTTTTCGTTCTTTTCTTTGGCTTTCCCTTCGTAGTAAACGAGTTTCCTTTTCGTGCCAATTTTTACGCCTTCTTTAGTACATATTGGGTCATCAGCTCTTTTAGCCTTCCAAAATCCATTACCAGCACTCCGGTTTAGTCTATTGCCACGGGTGTACTTCCTAGATCTCGTGGTAAAGAAGTACCACTTCTTTTCTCTATGCAACTTGTACATACCTGATTTCAAATTACAAATTTTCAATGCATCATTTAGAATGTTAACTTTTAATACATACTAACTGAGTGAACTAATTAACAAAAATAAAAACCAATTTTTCGGTGAATCATCCTCCTTGAACTTGCCCATTTCATTGATAAAATTCTAAATAAAATTAAAATCATCTTATACTCTAGTATCTTACAATGTAAAGACTAATAACACCAATCAGAACTTTAACGAAATTATAAACTTGAAAATCTATGGAAATACTAAGAAACTCAATCGGACAGATTTCATTATGAACACTAATCCATCTACAGTACATACTTTCTAACATTTCAGGATATAACAAAATTGGATTTGATGGTTTATTAAAGCTGAAGTTTTGAAATCGATTTATGGCTGGATTCCTATAATGTAATCTGTAATACTAATCAATATCAAACAAATATTTCTGAAATAAAAAAGAAAATGAAATTTATAAGGCCTCCTAGAAGAGAATCTTGATTCTTGAGAATTTTTTGCCAAGAATATGCTAAAAATAAATAATAACAATAAAAAAAATTAGATGGAAGAAGATTACTTGTGAGTTGGTGAGGATGATATTTGTATATATCGACATCTCGAATCCTATTGTGTGGCAATGTGGAATCGGTGACCTTTTTCTTCAAGTAATTTATGAGCTCTTCTCTATTGGGCACAAATCGATAACCCGGTGGCAAAGTATCAAAATACTCTCTATCAACACGATTGTGCTCTTCGATTTCTTCAGCCGACAATGGTGGTGGAACATGAATATTCTCTACTATTTCTTCTTCTTCTTCCTCCTCTTCTTCATCTTCTTCATCTTCATCTTCATCTTCATCTTCATATTTATATTTAAATTCCTCTTCTTCTTCTTCTTCTTCTTCTTCTTCTTCTTGCTCTATCCTGGGAGAAGCCTCTTTCTCATCAACAGCACTGTTCTTTCTTTTCCTCTCCATTATTTCTTTACTTGAAGAAATTTAATGAAATGAAACGTTGATACGGAATATTGGTAGAGAGAGTCAGAGGGTATATATATATATATATAAGGGTTACTGTGTGTTGGTGTGTGAGATTCTTTTCTTGGCGGTTAGAGGAATCTAACTGACTAACTGATCTGGATGGTTACAACAAACTTTTAACAAGCCTAACTGTTACTAACTGACTTTGCACATGAGTTTAGCCTTGATATTTGATGTATTTACATTTCATGCCACTGTACGTACCCGAGCCTTGGTTTGTGTTGATATTTGGAACTTGATCATTTTGCTATCCACATTATATATTTATAGATTGTTACAAATACCGAAATAATGATAATAAGAATCAAATATATTAAGTATTTCTTCCGGTGTTTTTTTTTGCATTTGCACAACTCTTAAGAAATGTAATAATTATCATGACTTAGTGACAAAAGTTCCAACCTTACCCCTATTAAGTGTGCAACTTTCTTACATTAATGTCTCACACTAAGATAATTACTAATAAAAGATAACAAATTTCAATGCAAGGATAAGAGAGACATTTAGCTCAAAAGTGACAATTATTTTGGACCAAAATTTTGGTCCAAAAGTGACAGTTATTTTGGACCGGAGGGAGTATATACTCCCATCAACCCGAAATAATTTTTCTATCTTTTTGGTTACTATGAAGATATTTTGAGCAATAATTTAAATTTAATTACCTAAATAAACATTTAAAAATTGTCCGGAAAAAAAAAAAAAACAATAAATTCTATTTATGATTACACTCTCTAGCTAATGACAAAATCAAATTTTATACCCCTTTCTTTTCTGGGGATCTAACTGCTTGATCTGGTCTTTGAGTAGTATCATCCAAATTCGGCAGCACACCAAAGGGTTGTACAGGAAAGTCGAGAACTCCTATCTGTTCTTGCAGAGCATTCTGTGAGTCAGTATCATAACATAAATAATTTGCAGGATCAATCTGATCACCATGCATATTCATGTCGTAGTAATTTCCCGTACTAGGCTGGTACCATGGAAATACGTCGCTGCTGAATGACAATGTATGAATTGGATCCGGCATAGGGATATCGAACAAATTATCTTTCAACGTCCAATCATCGGTATGTGTGCCTTGACTTGTATCGAGATTATGTTCTTGTTGATTCTGCATTGGAAAACTTGCAGGCATAACCATATTGTCAAAACTCGCACCAATTAGTCCCGGTTCTGTGTTGGGATTTGGCATTCCCCCATTTTGCATAGGAAAACTGACTGCATTATTCCCGAAACCAATCCCATTTTGGTACTGATTCGGTACTTGTCCTACGTTTGTAGGAACATTCATCATATGATTTTCCACTTGTGTTGAGCCAGGTCTAGGGTTGGAATTTGGTACTTGCTGATTCTGCCAAGAGAAACTTGTCTGCATGGAGTAACTTGCATGCATGGGGTAACTTGCATGCATAGGGGAGCTTTCCGGAATAGAGGAACTTGCCGGGGAACTCGCGGGAATAGAGGAACCTGCCGGGGAACATTCCCCAACACTAACCCGATTTGGGTTCTGATTTGGAAAACTTGTCTGCATGGAGTAACTTGCATGCATGGGGTAACCGTAACTTGAATGCATGGGGTAACTTTCCTGCATGTGGGAGCTTGCCGGAATAGAGAAACTAGCTGGTGAACTCGCCGGGATAGAGGAACTTGCTTGGGCACTCTCCGGAATAGAGGAATTTGCTGGGGAACTCACCGGAATAGAGGAACCTGCTGGGGAACTTGCCCCAACACTAACCTGATTTGGGTTCTGATTTGGAACTTCTTCCTTGGGTGTTTTATAGTAAATCATGCACAAAACCCAATCATCAAGCTACAAAATTTTGACAAGCAAGAATTAGTCACACCTAAAATGGACCTGAAACTGCTGGTGCTGCTAAGGTGTTAACTAGAGCCAATGAGTCTTGTAACCGCCTCCTTCTAATGAATATACCACCAAGATTTGTTGGGTGGGGCCCAAAAATTCGAAGTCGTACATCCAATAGGTGGTCGTTACATCTTCTTGGCTAGCATGCATCCATGCATATCCTTATAGCTCCAACAATTCCGAATTAAGGAATCGATAAGATGATACTCCCTCAGTTCCGGACTAAGGTTCTTAATTTGACTTTACACGGAGATTAAGTGTTGTGAGTATGAAAAATGAAGTAGGATAAAGTAGGAGAAATAAAGTGGGTAAAAAGTTTTTGTTATGAGAATGACAAGTAGGTCCCATTGTTCATTTTAGATAATAAAGCAACTAAGAACCTTAGTCTGGGACAAACCAAAAAGGAACTTAGTCTGGGACGGAGGGAGTATATGCTAACAAAACGTAATACTCACTCTTGTCTTAAATTAAAATGATGTTCCTACTTTTCTTATCATTATCGCGAATGAATTTGAGCAAAAACTCAATGTTAATTTAATTACAATAATTAAAAGGGAGAACTCCGTTTTTGTCCATCGTACTTTGGGTCGGGTTTCACTTTTACCATCAAACTTTATTTTTTTTCATTTTTACCATCGTACTACAAACAATGATGTCATTTTATACCAAATTTGATATTTTATACCCAAATTTGTTTCAATTTTACCATTGTACTACAAACAATATGTCATTTTACACCCAAATTTGGTATAAAATGACACCATTGTATGTAGTACAATGGTAAAAATGAAAAAAATAAAGTTCGATGGTAAAAGTGAAACACGCCCTAAAGTACAATGACCAAAACGGAGTTTTCCCTAATTAAAATGTTAAATATGTCATTGATTGTATCATACCGTTGATGGTGTATCATTAGAAAAAATTTAATTTTCATTAGTATAATTAAATAAACGTAAAATTATTATTCAAAGTTCATTCGTGTTAACGAAAAAAATGAAAATAACATTTTGAAACAGAGAGAGAGAAGAGTAACATACCTTTTTCTTGTCATTTGAATCTCTTTTGGGGACTGGACCAACAACATTGTTATTATTGTTGTCAAAATATTTGTACTCGTGCATAATCCAATTAGTCTTGGTTTCGTTCTTATTTTTCGGTTTCCCTTCGTAATAAACAAGTGTCCTTTTTGTACCAACTTTTATGCCTTGATTATCAAGTACGTCCACATCAGCGCCCGTAGCCTTCCAGAATCCATTACCAGCGGCCCTGTCAGGCCGCTGGCCATTTGGATACTTTCTAGTTCTCGGGGTAAAGAAGTACCACTCCTTTTCTCTATGCAACTTGTACAAACCTGTCACATTATATATTTGTAATGCATCCAGGTAATTAAAAATTTAATTTCTAATTAGTACGTGCAAAATATTTAATTAGTACGTGCAAAGTATTTATCTAGTCCTAAACAATAAATTAAGAGCAGCTTCATTAATCAATACAGCATGTTACTACCCAACCAAAAGTTTGATCACATCCATGATAATGTAGAAGCATTGAAGAAATAATTAGTTACTCCATTCATCCCAACGTTATACTCCATATAATAAGTTTCGCACTTGACTTGTCAGTATTTTGTATCTTTACACAATTCTAACAATTTAGTGTTCGTATCTTAAATTTTAATAGCATTTAAACTAGGTATTTTTTTAGTATTAAGTGTGATACTTATAGAAAAAAAAACTATACTTATAAAATATTTTTCACCAAATCTTACATCGCAAAGTTGTCTCCAACCATAGCTATACTCTCTCTTCTTAATTTCCACAAAGAAATAAAATCTAGATAAAATCATCAGAACTTTAATTCAGCATTGACAATAATAGTTCAAAAGATCAAGAACGTTTTAAAATTGCACTACTGATTATGCACTTAATAATTAAACCACAGCAGATTACTTATTTCCGTTTTAGCCCTAAAAGTACGACCAGACAAGCCCGAAAACCAGGAGAATAATAAAAAAGCAAAAAAGAATGAAAATAATTGGAAGAAGATTAATTACTTGTTAGATCCCGAGGATGAAAGCCGTAGACATTAGCATCTCGAATCCTATTGATTGGCATGTCCGAATTCGATATCTTGTTCTTCAAGTAATGCACAACCAGCTCTGCACCCGTGGGCGTGAACCGATAACCCGGCGACATCGTATCAAAGCACTCTCTATCAACTCTATCATGTTCTTGTATTTCTATTGGAGACAGCAATGGAGGTAAATTCTCCATTTTTTCTGCTTCGACTTGTATCTTGGGAGTTTCTAGCTCAATGTTCTTTCTTTTTCTCCCCATGATTTAACAAAACAAACGTTGTTATATTACCAGTAAATATATGGATTTTAAAGGAGAGATGGAAAATATGGATTTTATGGGGTAAGAGAAGTAATAATAAATATATATAATGGAGTTTTATTTACCTAAAAAGGATAGTAAAATAAGATGGAATATTAGTTGGAATAGAGTTACTGTTTGGGTTATTGAATCTTGTACGGACCGAAATATTCTCTACATTGTGGTGTACGGAACTCTATCCAGAGTTGCTAAACTTTAGGCCAATGGGTTACAAATTTACAATAGATAGAGGCCATATTTCCTTTTTTTTTTTTTTTTTTTTTTCCTAATACTTTTTCCATCTCAAAAAAATAATTACATGTATTTCTATTCATATTTATTAATTTATTTTTATTTGAATTACTACTTTCAATGAGATATAATTATTAATACTCTTAATTCTTTCAAAAAAAAAATAAAAAAATATTAACACTCTTGATACTACAAACTGAAAAATACAATACTATAGATCGAAATATTTAGAGAAATAAAAAAGTAGATAAAGGAGAATATATAGCGTTGATTAGGTCTCACATGCATCCATTATTCAATGTGACATATATCCGCTAACTCTTATTTAATTTTTAATTTTTTTTACAGAAAAACATAAAAAATTCATGATAAAATTCTGTAAAAATATTAGCTGAATTGATCAAGAAAGTCAATGTATTAATACTTATTATGAGATTGAGTAATTTAATGTTTTTTTTTATGAGGACAATTAAAGTCGTAGGTTTTTTTTTAAGCATATACTCCCTCCGTCCCACCTCACTTGAGACCTAAGAGGTGAGCACAATAATTAAGGAGAAATAATAAAGTAAAGAAAATGGGTGGTAAAAAACGAAGAGAGAGAATGAGTGGGGTAAATAGCAGTGTTCGTTGAATAAATTGAGTGGTGGTAACACGCCCCAAGTCCCGGGATTCCCTAATAGAACCTCGAACCTGGTGCGCGTAACTAACAAGAAACAAGAAACTAACGGGAAACAGGAACAATACCTGTTAGAAACAAAAATGACATGATATATATACTCAAGAGTAGGGAGCTAAGATAGCTCACACCAGTTCTAGACCAAGAAAATTAAAACCAAACAAGATTACATACAGCGGAAGACATGCCTAGCAAATAAGCTGTCATCAAGAACTGTCTAGGGACAACAAATACTACCCCAATACAAGCCCAGAGTTATTAACTCATACAAGATCGTCCTTACCAAAATATAAAAGGACACTAACTCCAAACAAGAATATCCTGCTGAGTAAATTCCCAGCTAAGTCGAGCCTCACTGCGTACTATACCCTGCTTTCCTGGGGGGGGGAAACAATTAAACAAATAAAGGGTGAGATAAATCTCAGTAATCTATTAACATGCAACTATATGTCATGTTATCATGCAATACAAGTAGATACTCAACTAAACATATATCAAGTATCATCAAGTAACAAGTATAGGAGAGGCTAAGCCAACTCAACAAGTAATCAAGCTCAAGATATGATCAGTTAACAAGTAGTCAAGTAGTGCGAGAGGCTAGACCAGCTCACAAGATGCACATAGGCCTATCACGCATTGTACCTGAATCCTTCCTTATTCCTCCCAAGAATACCATTTGTTGTCGATGCTTTTCTAGCTGAGGACAACCAAGAACAAGAACAGGAACTGCTGTGCGGTATATAAGAAGACCTGGTAACCAGTGTCATCCACAATAACAAGATCCACGTGGTGAACAGGACAGGAGTACAGTATATAAGAAGACCTGGTAACCAGTGTCCTCCACGAGAACAAGATCCACGTGGTGTTCAGTACAGTCGCATTCACTTAGGTCAGGCTTATTGCTCTAACCAGTGAAGCTATGCCCTTACTATGGCCAGTAGTAAGGGGTCGGGCGGAAATACATAGGGACCCGATTGTCACTTAAACCCCAGCTCTCGCGACAAGCGTGAACCTATATATTTTCGAACAAGCAAGGAGAACCAGCTGGACTCACCAAGAATGCACAAGTAGATGTTTACTTGAACTACAGAACAGAACTCAGTCCCTTATTAGTGGACTACTCTTTATGCACCATGTAATCATGTATCATGTGCTCACGAGAATATGCACCATGTAACTATGTATCATGTGCTCACGAGAATATGCACCATGTAACTATGTATCATGTGCTCACGAGAATATAAGTACACGTACTCAATTATTGCGAATACCAATCAAGTTTAACTATGGCACATAAGTGTCCATGTAACACGATCAATCCAAATAAGAGCCCATTTATAACAGACTTCAGTCAAGTAGTAGGGTATATCATTTTGTCACATGCCAAGTTTGCACGTACATATTCATATCACGTTTAACACATTAAAGTGTCTATCACTATACCCTTACTATCAAATAGAGCCCAATACCTTAGACTCTAAACACGTAGTAGAATAGGTCACATTGTACCTAGACACAGTCATACTTCACATATATGTATCGTTAGTAATCGAATACATTTTCTAACACATATTGTGTCCTGTAGTTATTCTTATTACTTAAATCGTAATATTCACGATTATATGAATTATCTTCATATTACACTAGTCCCTATTTTCTTCAGGAACCATTTCAAGACAAGATATCTTCTTTATATTTTATATACTTCATTGAGTATATACACGATTAAAAACTAAATCAATTACACTTTAGTGCTTATTTATAGCACTTCCAATATACACGTATCAAGTTCAAGTATGTAGTAGAGTTAATCATTCTCTATCTAGTTCCATAACCCACTTCTTTGGTTATTCATACCATGTACCAATCAATCAAGAAGCCACATTCTATCAAGTAAATATATGCAAGATTTGCATATACACATCAAGACTCTTTCAAGTTTATTACCATACACCTATATTGGTGTCAAGGCACGTACAAGATTTTATAATCTTATATTTCAAGTTACTGTCTCATTTTAAGACATTCAAGACATTCAGGACATTCAATACATATACAAGATCTTATCATCTTATATCCAAGTTCTCAATCCATTTCTTTGGATGATTAAACATGTACAAGAGTTAATTATCTTATACTTCAAGTTCAAGCTAGGAAGATGAATTATACACCTTTCACGAATTCTTTTTCAATCATTTTCTTAGGACATTTAAGCTCTAGACATTAGTTGGTGTCCCTAAGGTACACAAACATTGACTTCAAGACACATAAAAGAGTTATTACTCTTATATTCAAGTTATCATTTAATTATGATTCAAGTCCACATTTCATTTGTTCACAAAGAGACTATTTTTCAGTACTAGAGTGTTCTACAACACTCATCTAGGCCATCTAGGGTAGTACCCTAAACCTAGACCAAGAATACTTCGAGTTCAATTTAGGTCAATGAGCTATACCACTCATACTTAAAAGTTCTTAATTCCCTACATAGGATATTCAATCTCAAGTCATTGTTTTAATGCCCCTAAGGTGCACAATCATTGGCTTCAAGACAAGCATAACACATAAGTGCTTGTTCATAGCACTTTTAAGACATATAAAAGAGTTCTTCCTTTTATACTCAAGTTCTCATTTTAATTTAATGAGTAATCATGTTCAAGACTCACTTCTGATACCCCTGAGGTATCACAACACTTGCTAGGACATCTTATCTTAAGGCTATATGCCTTAACAAGGGTTATTTCCAACTTATACAATCATGGAACAAGTTTTACAATTTTTCAGGACATATGGGCGGCCGCACAAAATTGTGTGGGCGGTCGCCCAAAATCAGGCTTTCCAAGAACAAAATACTTCAGATAGATGGGCGGTCGCCCAGCCCAAAATGGGCGGTCGCCCAAGGCCCAAAAATGCCAAAATCCGAATTCTTTCCCAGGTTAAATAATTTTCCGTCCCAAGAGTAGGAGTAAAACCCACTAACACTTTCTAACATTCAAGAGTGCATTTTAACATGTTCAGAACACTTCTATAGGGACACTTTATTAATTTATCACCGTCCCACAAGTAATAGAATGATTCTCTTTTATTCCAATTTAATATTTCACCGTCCCCAAAAGTATAAGTACAATTTTATATTATACTACTATACCCATTTAGGGATACTTCCATTCATTTCCCCGTACCACAAATAATGGTACAATTTTTATAATAATATTTAAATCGAGTTACTATTTTACCGTCTCACGAATAGGAGTGTAATTTCCTACTAACCTTTTACAAACCAACAAACCCAGGAGTTAACCAATTTGAACTATTTTTTTTTTAAGTTTCTTTTGTACGCAGTGTATTTATACTCCCTTCGTCCCAAAATTACAAATATCACAAAATTTGCTCAAAACACAATTTTAACAAGAACAAGTAGCGGGAATAACATATATGCATGTTATTACAAGTAAGGGGGAGTCAATAACTTACCTAGTCAAAAATCAAGTTGACCCAAATTAATTTTTGATCGGTCTGGAACGCTCTATTCAACACCACGAATATTTATCCGGGACCAGAATCACGAACGGAGGGATAATTAAGCTCGAGGAGTCGAGAATAGGGTAAAACTGGACTCCCTTCTATGGAACAGAGGAAGCAACGAGAAGACTTGAGAGAAAAATGCTTCTCTGAGAAGAAGCAACACTTTATATACATTCAAGTTTCAAAAATTGCCCTTTGGCCCCTCAAGTTCTAACTTTGACAAAAAGGCCCCTAAACTTTCAACTTTGACATTTAACCACCTTAATTTTCTAAAGTAGTTAAATAATTAACTTAAATAAAATAGCATATAAATATGCTAGTCAAGAATTTAACAAGCATTTCAAGAATTTAACAAATAAGTCAAATATTTAACGAGATTAAGGATGGGCGTTACATCCTCCCCACCTTAAAGAAAATTCGTCCTCGAATTTTACTGATCCAGATTATAACATATATAATCAGCAAATAGAACTCAAGAACATCACGACTATGCACAGATACTAACAAATATTCTATGCAATTTAGATGTATAAATTATAACATCAAAACACATAAAGTCAAGTAGACTCGATTAGTCAATCCACTATATCGGTGAAACTTGACATATCCACTAGAAATAATAAAACTGGTCATATCCTCCAGATCACTGTAATACTAGTCAAATCCACTAGGCAATCTCAGATACTGAAGTTGTGATTATCCATCGTTTCAATATTCAGAACTGACTTTACGTATATCAATCCATCAAGACAATCCATCAAAAGATGTAGCTCTCGGTGTCAAATAGTTAACAATGGAGCTGCCTTCGAAATTCATTCATGAATCTCTAACAAGACCAAGAAATCTCAAGAACACACGTACCTTGGTTGTTTCCACTAATAGGTCAACACAGATACTCAATTCAGACATCCACTACAAAGTAGATATATCCTCTATCAAGAAATTCTCAAGTTGAATCTTTAACTCGTTTAACTCAATCGAGATCAAGAACATTAATCCAGATGTCAGCACTGTATTCGCACTGTCACAACTCAAGATAATCCAAGTTTCTCATCAAGAATGGATACATCCATCTGGTTTGGTGTATAAACTCCACTGTCAATCACATAGGTTAAATACCCAGTACAATCTTAAGAACCCTTTCTAGACTTTCAATGCAGAACATGAATATTATGCATAGATCTATCATGCTCACATATATAGTCAAGCATACTAGCAGAGAATTAATTACCATCTATTATGGTAAACAAGATTGTCCTAACACATAGAAAGCCAAGTCATGACACGTAAGAGCCAAGCCATAACACGTATCACATCAATGTCCCATACCGGTGACACGACCAAATTAACATAGAACGTATAGGGTGTTATCACCCACACTTCTATCAAGCTCTTATTCATAACAATATCAAGCACGTAGTCTCTTACTAGAGAATACACTTCCACGTAATTCACGAGATAAGGACAAGCATGCACATATAGCACGAAACAATTTCCACAAGACAAGATAGATACGCCTAAGTCTTTAAAGACTCGCGCTCTCGATTCGCAAACCATCTCATCCAATTGGATCAACACTATCAACACCAGTCCTATGTCTGGTATAACAACAAGTAACGAAGCACTCGACGTCGGTAGCACGCCCAAGACTAACCCAACCTAGGCCATAGACCCTATCCAGGCTTAGAGCTAAACCATAGCTCTGATACCAACCTAACACGCCCCAAGTCCCGGGATTCCCTAATAGAACCTCGAACCTGGTGCGCGTAACTAACAAGAAACAAGAAACTAACGGGAAACAGGAACAATACCTGTTAGAAACAAAAATGACATGATATATATACTCAAGAGTAGGGAGCTAAGATAGCTCACACCAGTTCTAGACCAAGAAAATTAAAACCAAACAAGATTACATACAGCGGAAGACATGCCTAGCAAATAAGCTGGCATCAAGAACTGTCTAGGGACAACAAATACTACCCCAATACAAGCCCAGAGTTATTAACTCATACAAGATCGTCCTTACCAAAATATAAAAGGACACTAACTCCAAACAAGAATATCCTGCTGAGTAAATTCCCAGCTAAGTCGAGCCTCACTGCGTACTATACCCTGCTTTCCTGGGGGGGGAAACAATTAAACAAATAAAGGGTGAGATAAATCTCAGTAATCTATTAACATGCAACTATATGTCATGTTATCATGCAATACAAGTAGATACTCAACTAAACATATATCAAGTATCATCAAGTAACAAGTATAGGAGAGGCTAAGCCAACTCAACAAGTAATCAAGCTCAAGATATGATCAGTTAACAAGTAGTCAAGTAGTGCGAGAGGCTAGACCAGCTCACAAGATGCACATAGGCCTATCACGCATTGTACCTGAATCCTTCCTTATTCCTCCCAAGAATACCATTTGTTGTCGATGCTTTTCTGGCTGAGGACAACCAAGAACAAGAACAGGAACTGCTGTGCGGTATATAAGAAGACCTGGTAACCAGTGTCATCCACAATAACAAGATCCACGTGGTGAACAGGACAGGAGTACAGTATATAAGAAGACCTGGTAACCAGTGTCCTCCACAAGAACAAGATCCACGTGGTGTTCAGTACAGTCGCATTCACTTAGGTCAGGCTTATTGCTCTAACCAGTGAAGCTATGCCCTTACTATGGCCAGTAGTAAGGGGTCGGGCGGAAATACATAGGGACCCGATTGTCACTTAAACCCCAGCTCTCGCGACAAGCGTGAACCTATATATTTTCGAACAAGCAAGGAGAACCAGCTGGACTCACCAAGAATGCACAAGTAGATGTTTACTTGAACTACAGAACAGAACTCAGTCCCTTATTAGTGGACTACTCTTTATGCACCATGTAATCATGTATCATGTGCTCACGAGAATATGCACCATGTAACTATGTATCATGTGCTCACGAGAATATGCACCATGTAACTATGTATCATGTGCTCACGAGAATATAAGTACACGTACTCAATTATTGCGAATACCAATCAAGTTTAACTATGGCACATAAGTGTCCATGTAACACGATCAATCCAAATAAGAGCCCATTTATAACAGACTTCAGTCAAGTAGTAGGGTATATCATTTTGTCACATGCCAAGTTTGCACGTACATATTCATATCACGTTTAACACATTAAAGTGTCTATCACTATACCCTTACTATCAAATAGAGCCCAATACCTTAGACTCTAAACACGTAGTAGAATAGGTCACATTGTACCTAGACACAGTCATACTTCACATATATGTATCGTTAGTAATCGAATACATTTTCTAACACATATTGTGTCCTGTAGTTATTCTTATTACTTAAATCGTAATATTCACGATTATATGAATTATCTTCATATTACACTAGTCCCTATTTTCTTCAGGAACCATTTCAAGACAAGATATCTTCTTTATATTTTATATACTTCATTGAGTATATACACGATTAAAAACTAAATCAATTACACTTTAGTGCTTATTTATAGCACTTCCAATATACACGTATCAAGTTCAAGTATGTAGTAGAGTTAATCATTCTCTATCTAGTTCCATAACCCACTTCTTTGGTTATTCATACCATGTACCAATCAATCAAGAAGCCACATTCTATCAAGTAAATATATGCAAGATTTGCATATACACATCAAGACTCTTTCAAGTTTATTACCATACACCTATATTGGTGTCAAGGCACGTACAAGATTTTATAATCTTATATTTCAAGTTACTGTCTCATTTTAAGACATTCAAGACATTCAGGACATTCAATAAATATACAAGATCTTATCATCTTATATCCAAGTTCTCAATCCATTTCTTTGGATGATTAAACATGTACAAGAGTTAATTATCTTATACTTCAAGTTCAAGCTAGGAAGATGAATTATACACCTTTCACGAATTCTTTTTCAATCATTTTCTTAGGACATTCAAGCTCTAGACATTAGTTGGTGTCCCTAAGGTACACAAACATTGACTTCAAGACACATAAAAGAGTTATTACTCTTATATTCAAGTTATCATTTAATTATGATTCAAGTCCACATTTCATTTGTTCACAAAGGGACTATTTTTCAGTACTAGAGTGTTCTACAACACTCATCTAGGCCATCTAGGGTAGTACCCTAAACCTAGACCAAGAATACTTCGAGTTCAATTTAGGTCAATGAGCTATACCACTCATACTTAAAAGTTCTTAATTCCCTACATAGGATATTCAATCTCAAGTCATTGTTTTAATGCCCCTAAGGTGCACAATCATTAGCTTCAAGACAAGCATAACACATAAGTGCTTGTTCATAGCACTTTTAAGACATATAAAAGAGTTCTTCCTTTTATACTCAAGTTCTCATTTTAATTTAATGAGTAATCATGTTCAAGACTCACTTCTGATACCCCTAAGGTATCACAACACTTGCTAGGACATCTTATCTTAAGGCTATATGCCTTAACAAGGGTTATTTCCAACTTATACAATCATGGAACAAGTTTTACAATTTTTCAGGACATATGGGCGGCCGCACAAAATTGTGTGGGCGGTCGCCCAAAATCAGGCTTTCCAAGAACAAAATACTTCAGATAGATGGGCGGTCGCCCAAGGCCCAAAAATGCCAAAATCCGAATTCTTTCCCAGGTTAAATAATTTTCCGTCCCAAGAGTAGGAGTAAAACCCACTAACACTTTCTAACATTCAAGAGTGCATTTTAACATGTTCAGAACACTTCTATAGGGACACTTTATTAATTTATCACCGTCCCACAAGTAATAGAATGATTCTCTTTTATTCCAATTTAATATTTCACCGTCCCCAAAAGTATAAGTACAACTTTATATTATACTACTATACCCATTTAGGGATACTTCCATTCATTTTCCCGTACCACAAATAATGGTACAATTTTTATAATAATATTTAAATCGAGTTACTATTTTACCGTCTCACGAATAGGAGTGTAATTTCCTACTAACCTTTTACAAACCAACAAACCCAGGAGTTAACCAATTTGAACTATTTTTTTTTAAGTTTCTTTTGTACGCAGTGTATTTATACTCCCTTCGTCCCAAAATTACAAATATCACAAAATTTGCTCAAAACACAATTTTAACAAGAACAAGTAGCGGGAATAACATATATGCATGTTATTACAAGTAAGGGGGAGTCAATAACTTACCTAGTCAAAAATCAAGTTGACCCAAATTAATTTCTGATCGGTCTGGAACGCTCTATTCAACGCCACGAATATTTATCCGGGACCAGAATCACGAACGGAGGGATAATTAAGCTCGAGGAGTCGAGAATAGGGTAAAACTGGACTCCCTTCTATGGAACAGAGGAAGCAACGAGAAGACTTGAGAGAAAAATGCTTCTCTGAGAAGAAGCAACACTTTATATACATTCAAGTTTCAAAAATTGCCCTTTGGCCCCTCAAGTTCTAACTTTGACAAAAAGGCCCCTAAACTTTCAACTTTGACATTTAACCACCTTAATTTTCTAAAGTAGTTAAATAATTAACTTAAATAAAATAGCATATAAATATGCTAGTCAAGAATTTAACAAGCATTTCAAGAATTTAACAAATAAGTCAAATATTTAACGAGATTAAGGATGGGCGTTACAGGTGGAATATGAAGAGAGAGAATGAATGATGGGGTAATTTGAATACTCTCTCCGTCCCGGTTTAAGGTTCTTAGTTTGAGTTTGCACGCTGGTTAAGAAACTAAGGCAGACTTGGGTCAATAATAATAGTGTGAGGAGGATATAATAGTCCATTCATAAAGCAAATGGGTTAAAATTAGATAGATGAGAGATGGTTTTTTTGTAATTAATATGTTAACTTTATGAAGACAAGGTTGTCCAAAACACTATTCATACTTTTCCATTTAAGTAATAAAGCAACTAAGAACCTAAAACTGAGACGGAGAGAGTATAAAATAATAAAAAGATGACTATTTTGAGGAGTCTCAAGTGAAGTATGAAAATAAGTCTCAAATGAGGTGGGACGGAAAGAGTATTCTCCCTCCGTCCCATTTGAAGCTTCACCATTTTGGTGATGGCACACAAATTAAGGAAAGTGATGAGTGTAAGAAGGGTTGTGAGTGGGAAGAAGTTAATGGGTATGACAAGTGGGGCCTACAATTTAAATATGTGATAGGGGAAAGTTAGTGGGTATGACAAGTGGGCCCCATAATTAAAGTATGTGAGAGGAAGAAGTGAGTAGGTATGACGAGTGGGACTTACATTTCTTACCATTTTAGGAAATGATGAAGCTTTTAACGAAACACCCATTTGAGTAAAAGATGAAGCTTCAATGGAACGGAGGGAGTATGTGTGTGTGTGTGTGTGTGTGTGTGTGTGTGAGTATATTTTTACTTTGAGACCGGGTCATAGATCGGATTTGTTAAATCATAAGGTGATTAGGAGGGTTAATAGTAATATAGATATTGATGTTATTATTATGAAGCATATTTGTTCATTTTCATTGGATTATTCAGTTTATAGTAATTATTGATTACCTGAGAATAATATAAATACATGTAACATGTGTTATGTTATTTTTTCTTGTTTAGTATCATACTTATTGCATCTCTATCCCATGGTCGAGAGTTCTTCAATTAGACTAGATAAAAACCACTCACAAGACCCTTGACCTATCTTTCCAAAAAAAAAAAAAAAAAAAGTCCATTGATCTACAAACGTTGACCAAGGCTCGAGATTTTCATACTCAAATATCCAATGTGAGAACTTAGTGAGACAAGAAATCTAAAAATGAAGGGATTTTGACCCGCAAGTTTTTTTTTTTTTTTGAAAAAACACACTTTTCCTCAAGTTTCTCATTAAATTGAAATGTCCGGGAAGTTTCTGCCGCCTGCCGCCACCACCGGCCGCCAGTTGCCGCTACCTCCGTGCGGGATTATATTCAGTATGCAGGGTTATGTGATACAGTAATACAACATGTTGGGAGGAACTTCTCTGACATTTTGAAACTTTTTTAAAACTTCCCAGTCAATGCCCCAAAAAATGAATGTACATTTTTGTTGTTGATTAAAAACAAAGATTTATTTTGGACAGAGGGAGTTATACACATCAAAGTAGCCGGTGAAGTAATTATACAGGGGGAACGGGGGGAATGAGAAGAAAAAAAAAAAAAAAACTGTGGCATTCATATCACTACAAACAACAAACTCTACATTCCTTAATATTGAAAATTATGAGCACAAATGCAATAAAGCATATACAGCCTTTGTTCAACAAATGAATAAAACAAAAAAAAGACAAGGGGAGGGGAAGGGGAAGGAGGGAGAGAAGAAAACCACAAACTAAGATACATACCAACCAAATCAAAGAATCGACCTGCCCGCTCGTGGGGAGGAGGAGAAATCTCACTCTTCATGCAGGTTTTTTACCCAAATAACCAAAACCGATACTAATACCTATATATAAAGTCATCCATCATCATAAAAATAGCCAAGGGATATGCTCGCTATGAAAATTTTAAGCTCGGTTGCCCTGGCTCTAACGAAGTCTAGTAAGCTATGGATTGAAAGAATAGGTGCAAAACAAGCTGGGAACGGAATTACTTGGTATTATTATTATAAATTTGACTCCTAGAAGAGATCGGCTTTCTTCTTGTTCATGTCTTGCTTCCACTTTGGCAACTTGTAGAATGCTTCTTTTTTCATTCCAAGTATGGCCTCAAATTCTTCATCAGAGAGGTAAGCCTGACAAAGATTAAAAACGAAAGGCAAAAAGAATTTATTCATATGCTACGGAGCGAAATTAAATTATGATCAAAATATGAGGGCAAAAGCAAACCTCTCTCCTTTGGAAATCAATTCCAGTAACTGGATTATCAGATTTTGCCCTCAGCTGTTCATAAGTAAAAGTGGTTTGACTACTTATAGTGCCACCATTCTCTTCCTGCTCGACTTCTGACTTTGGTGGTAAATCATCTCCATCGGTTTCGTGTACATGCTCAGCTATGTCATTGGACTTAGATTCTGAATCCTCCTGATCATCAACTTCAGAAGTCGCTTCACTCTTTGCTATAGCTGTATTAAGTTTTAAATCGTGAATTTGAGATAATATTAAATCTCAAGTCTAGAGTTCTATAGTTTACGAGGTATATTGACAAAAAAAAATAAAAATTACCGAACATTACTATTTCAGATAATATTAAATCTCCAGAATTTGACGTTAGGTTTCAGAATGCTAGTTCAGTTCAATAAGGAGGTTGCAAGCTTCAAGTCTAGGGCAGTGACGGACCTTGGCGCACCCATTTGGGTACACTTGCACCCACTTACCCAAATAGTTAGTCTAGTTCAGTGGGTGAAGTGATAGGTTTTTACCTTGTAGTTGTGGGTTTGAGTCCCCCAGGCCCCAACAAGCATGTTTTTTTAACAATTTACATCTTGAAGCTTTATAATGTAATTTGTGCACCCACTTACAAAAGATCATGGGTCCGCTCCGCCACTGGTCTAGGGTTCTATAGTTTTTCGATTATCATTCCTTCAACTTGAGGAGGGAAAGAAACTATATATGTCTAGTTTGAGTTCGGGATATCATTCAACAATGACAACAACCCAACTTCAAGAAATTATACGGGATACTATTTTGTGTTCGTTTTAGTGAAGATATGATGCCAAAATATACATATATACTCCCTCTGTCCCACAACAAATGGCCCATTTTCCCATTTTATGTGTCTTATTGGAAAGTCCCACTTTCCTAAAATAGAAATCTTATATTACTTCTTTATTCATGGGACCCACTAGCCATACTCAAACTTTCCATTTACTATTCCCTATCTCACTTTCTTTCTCCCTCATACTCACAACACCTACTTTCAAAACACTTATCTTTATTTTCCATTCTTAAAATAAAATGGGTCGTTTGTTATGGGACGGGGAGGTATATACACACACACACACACACACATATTTATACACAGCAGCATGAAAACCAAATATCCCAGACTTCATATATTTCTTTATATAGTCATAGTTCGTTTTGAGGATAGAAAGCTCTCATGGCCTATTCATTACTTTCAAGAAAAAGGACGGCCCTACTACATCTGCCTTTATGATATTTATTATATTTCGTATGTTTTGGAATATATATATTAAAAAAATAGCTCAGCATAAAATATGGGAAGTAGACGAGAGGGTGTTTATAGTTGGAGTACCAGGAGAGCCGGATTCTGATAGTGGGCTTCGAGTGGGAGCGGAGGGAGAACCATTGGGTGACCGCTTCGTTTCAGCAGTAAGAACTTGGGATAAGGCAGCTACTGCAGCTGCTCGTTGTGATCCCTGACCCGCACTTGATGGCCTTGGAGCGGACGTAGATTTTGTCCCAGGAGAAGTGTTAAATGCAGAGTTCAAAGCAGCTAAGGCTGAAGCTCTTTGAGTTGGTCCTCCTTGATTCCCGTTTGACTTTTCATGACTCTGTTATATCATAAACAAAGTGACCTCAATAAAAATGTTATCTAGGATGCTGGTATCACTTCTCTGACTGATATGCCTTTAATTTTAAAAATATTTTAAAAAATGGCGAAATAAATAAGCTAAAGAGTGTAATTATGGAGATTTTACAAGATGTTGGAATGCAAGGCCACTACCACGCCAGCCCTCACCGCACCTGACCCCATAGGAAACCAAAAACCACCTCCCTACCCAAAAAATAAAAATAAACAGAAGAAAAATACTGATATGGAAAAGGGGGGGGGGACAGGGGGTGGGAGGGGAAGAGAAGGAGGCAGTGGACATTTATGGTTGTAAATCCATCCACAACTAACCATCCTTGAAGGAGAGAATTCTCCATGACAAAAAGCTTACAAAATTTATGATTTTTATGGAGGGATATTTTTATTTAAATGATAGGGAAAAAAAAAAAGGCGTTAGGTTTTTACAGGTACTTTTTACTCCCTCCGTCCCAAAATGAATGACCATTTTGAATTTAAGGGTCATTTTGAAAATGTTGATTTTTAATAGAAAAAAAATCATAACATTCTTGCTATCCACTTTCAAAATTTAGTTTAGCTAAAATATGGTGTGCTCTGAAAAAAAAAAATGAAAAAAATCATTCAGGGACACAGTTTTTTGATGTGAAAGTTTCAAAAGGTCATTCATTTTGGGACAAAAATGGTCATTCGATTTGGAACAAAGGGAGTAATATTAGTGATCGAAAGAAGGATTACAGCCTATAAGCCCGCTTAAGCTACTTTGAACAAAGCTACTCCACAAAAAGACATTTGAAATACATCAACGATGAAACCCAGACAAAGGCCCAAGGAAGCTTCAATAGGAACTACGCAATTTCGGAACAAGTGTCTTTTTCTAATTTTTCAAGTAAAATAAGTTGAATTTTAACCACTTTTACTAGAACATGAAAATAAATTCCCTTGAAAAAAAGACTTTATTGCAAGTTCAAATTAGAACATGATAGTAGATAAAAGTGAATTTAGTAACTTCACCTAAAATGAACACTCATCGATGGAATTTTATTTATTTATATTTTCGAAAACGGGAACTCATTTAGGAATGGGAGTGAAATATATTAGGATTAGGGCTGTTATGCGAACCGAGCCGGCTTGAGCTCGGCTCGGGATCAGCTCGAAAAAGCTCGAACTCGAGTGGGCTCGAGTTGTAACTCGACTCGAGCGCGAACCGAGTTTCAAGCTCGTTAAGTAATCGCGCCGACGGTGTTCGACTCGTTTAGCTCGTTAAAAGCTCGGGTTCGGCTCGATAAGCTAATCAAACTAAATTTTTGTTTTCGACCGGCTCAAACTCGGCTCGATAAGCTCGTTAGGAACGCATTTTTATAGAAAAAAAAGCCTAAGCTCGAGCTTGGCTCGTTAAAACTCGAGTTCGATACGAACTCGAGTTGTTCGCGAGCAGCTCGCGAGCTCGAACAAACACAAGTGGGCTCGAGCTCGATAAGTTTTAAACGAGCTCGACACCCCAAAGTGCGACTCGGCTGAGCTCGTTTATAGGATTCCCTAACCTCTCTTAAATCTAGAAAACAATAACAAATTAAGAGAAACTGAAGAACTCTGGTAAAGAAAACACAAATACGTGAAAAAACATGAAGTCATTTTTATCTACAGCTTCTGTATAGAGATTATACCTCCGAAGCATGGCCAGCCCCAAAGAGCAGCATAACCTTCTTCTGAAACGAGTTTCCATGTGCCTGTGTTCCATTGAGGGAAACAAAAATTTGTCAATAATTAAATAAACTTAAGAACTCTTAATCATTTGTCAACATAAAGGTTTATTAAATACTAGCACAGATGTCTGAACCACAAAAACCATTAGACTGAAACATTACTCCCTCCGTCCCAACATGAATGTCCAAAAAAAAACCGAAGAGCAAGAGTAAATTCTTTTCGAACAATCATTTTGGGAGGAGGGAGTAGTATTTTGTTCTTTGTAGATGGATGATTACGACAAATTACATATTGCTCAAAATAAATTAATTGTTGTTATTATTATTGATTTTGATGCCATTATATTTGTTTCAAGAAGAAAAACTACCTATTACTCAAATTAAAATAAAAATAAAGAAAAATCTTTCTATAGCACATACAGTTGCTTTTGCTGCGTCCCATGAAAAATATGATGTAAAGAAGCAAGGTTCATTCCCCTCTGTAACTTTGTATGATGGCACCCGTGGTGACAATCCATCTAGAGACGATGCCACCTCTATGTATTTCTGGAAAAAGATGTATTATTGTTATTAGTCAAAGTCAACAATGAAATGCTCGAAAGCGTAAATAAATTACTCAAGAAGTACCTGCCCAATCTCAAAAGCATTCTGCTTCTCCTTCGGGTCTACAGACTGACCAATCCAAACAAATACCTCAGCGTGCGTATCAAGTATCAAGATATCTTCGGTTAAAAGATCATCTTGAGCAAAATTGTACACTTCCTCAACCTGTATGGACATTCAATATATTTACTTTTAAAAAATTAAATTATTGCCTCAATGATATTTTTAATGGGATATGAATTCGATAGCTCACCTCGAATTTTCCTGGGGATAACAAGGTTGAAGGGATAATAACAACAAGAAGGAAAAACAATGTTAGAAGGTTCTCAGAAGTTGAACAGTAACGTTGCTCGTATAAAGAAGTGAACAAGCTAAATACTCCCTCGGGCCCATGATAAATGTTGCACATTCCTTTTTGGTCGGCCCCAAAATAAATGTCATATTTATATATAAGGAAATAGTCTGAGTGCAATTTTACCACAGTACAAGCAATGTTTAAACAAGTAAAACACATTCCTCAAAATATGTTGACATGTCAAATGTGACATCTATTATGGGACGGATGGAGTACTTATATTGGATGACAAAATATAAATAATTTCTTGTTGAACATGTAAGAGAACCTTTGTTGTATGAAAATGCAAATAGGTGGGGATCTCTAACGATATCTTGAGAAACTTTTTTGCTTGTGTAACTTAGTTTTCCTCCAACAGCAAACCAGAAGCTTGAGCTCTCAGTCCCTTCTTTAGCATGTTTGACTGTTATTCCAGGCTACAATTTGAAATCAACATTATAATTACTAATCTGCAATACAAATCTGAGTAGATAGAATATAAATGAAACAACACCAAGCGCCAATGGTGCCTATTGAATTTCAAGATATTCATAAGGCTCATGCCATTGTGGGTCCGGGAGGTTCGATCCTTGCCACAATGATAAGGTTCTTCAACAATATAAATCAGATGGTCATATAATGTGCATCATACCACAACTTATACTATAGAGTACTAGAATGAAACCAAAAAAAATATAAAAAAATATTAAGACACTAATGATAAAAGAAGGCAAAATAGAGGTTATATAGATTCTTGTACAAACACGCAAGAGTTGAAGCGTCTAAAGAGAGGTCCATAGAATTGGGATAGACCTACTGGAATACTGTTACTATCTCCATATCATTGCTAAAGCCCTAAATAAAAACATCTCCTCAGATAGCTTTGATAAAACCCGAATCCCGAGACATCAGTAGCCCCAACCAAGCTTTTTTCCATTGATAGTGAAACAGCAGTCAAATACTCCCTTCTCAAAGTATTCATTGCAGTTAAATAGGTCTAAGGACCTTACTGTCAAATCCTCCGCCACGGAATACAAATAATGGTCCTGTGTTCTAAAATTGGAATCCCTCTGTTAAGATATAAAAAGGGTATTTATGTAATTGAGTATGTGAGGGTTAGTATATGTATTCTAGTATTACGCCTAATAGAAAATAATCGACTAATTCTCTCGCCGCATCTCTCTTATTCCCCGTCTTCTTCTTCTTCTTCTTCTTCTTCTATCATCATCTGCTTCTTTCTTTAGTTTACATGGTATCAAGAGCCTCTAGGGGCGATTCCGCACGCAACTAGATGATCACGCAATTGACGAAAAGTATGTGCAACTCTAGCCAAAACAGGTAAACACGTAGCATGTTTTTCTTCAAACAAAAATTGGGTAATTGACTCCGGAGCCACTGATCATATGACTGGCAACCCAAGTGTCTTCTCTACCTATAAATCCTCTCATAAGTGTAGTAGTGTTACACTTGCTGATGGGTCCTCATCCGCGATCCTCGGTAGTGGCAGTGTTGATGCTTAGGGAGCCACCACTAGAAGATTGCGGGCCCAAATTGCATTGTGGTTAAGTAACCTAATATATTAACAATTCTATATAAATAAATCATTGAATACTCATGGGAATTCCATTAAAATGTTTACACTCCAGAGAGAATTTTCATCTGATGTTGTACATGATGTTTTTAATCTAAAACCTCAAACATGTACTCTTCTATTGGGATGGGGGAAGAAGCAAAATGGCAGTTCTATTCTTGGGAAGTTAGCATTAGCGATGGAATTACACAAAAGAAAGTGCTCCAGGGACCAGGACCCCATCCCGAGAGAGGAATTCCGAGTTGTTAAGGTAGGATGCCAATTCTTTTTCTTGGGAAGTTCTCTTTCCTTTTAAAAATAATAATTATTTAATGACTTGTTCATCAAAACATATTCATGGTGAACTGACAAAGTTTGAGGGTCCTCAAGAAACTTCATAAACCAATCTAAGATAAAGACAATAGTGAAAGTTATATAGCTACAATTCATCATGTTTTTCTTCATCGCATTCCTGGTTGAAAAGATCGTCACTTTCTTTTGAATTTTGATTTTTAAAGGACAAGAGAGGGAACTCCTCTTATTTGCATCTACTGAAGCTTTCTTTTCTCCATGATTAAATGTTCAGAAGCAGGCAGAAGATCAGATACGAGGAGAGACAACAAAAGAGCAATATTTGTCCAAACCTGCTAACATTTAATAGACTAGCACACAAAACTCAAAGATATCACATTATACCAAGATTAATGAACTTAAATGGTGAACATGCATATCATACTACTTAAATATCACAAGCAAGAAGGGTGGAAAAATCCAAATCACCATGCAAAAACTGTACCTTTAGAAACTCAGCAACTTTTGCAGCTAACTGCTGCTGCTCAATACTACTTTGCTTACCATGCCAACAGAATAGAGAAGAGCCAGATTGCAGAAGAAAACAATCGTACGAGTTCAATGAAGTGGCCACCTGAGAAAAAAAATATATGGGCGTGTAAATAGTTGTACAACACTTCGCTCACGAGCAATAATAACATCAATAAACATAGTTCTGGCTAGTTGATCTATATTCTGACACAATATGCTGGTCAATACTTAAAAGGAACTAATACAAAGAACATATTATGTCACCGGTATAAATTTGGTCAAGCACTCAACATTCCAATGAACAGTAAAAGACTAAGTTTTGCAAGTTCTCCTTCAATGGATACACTCCCTCGTCCCGAAAAGATAGTATCATTTGAATTTTCATGGTCAACACAAGTGAGCTTTGACCAAATATTAATGTCCATCTAATCATCCTAGTGAAATTCTTAAAATTGTAATTGATAAATCATTAAGTGATTTATCAATAACAATTCTTTCTGTGACCAAAAGATACCTTGCAATAAAACCCTTGATTTTCCTCTTATAGCCCACAAGCACACAGAAAAGAGTAATGCAAGAAGAACGAGAAGAACTGAATATCTATCACAATAATGCTACATGGACTAAAGAACCCTAATTATTATATTCCCTCCGCATCAGTCTATTGTCAGCAAAGCATCTTTTACTTCCACCAACCACTCTAGGAAGAACTGATTCAACCTATCAATATATACACACACACATATACTCCCTATGTTCCATAATAAGTTGCATTTTCATTTTTGGTCTGTCCTAATTTAAGTGTCGAGTCTCTATATCAAGAAATAGTCTTAGTGAAATTTTACCATGGTACAAGCCATATACAAACAAGTAAAGCAGATTCCTCAAAATGTTTGACAAGGCAACTTCAACACTTATTATGGGACGGAGAGGCTATATTCTAAGCCCAACCAAATCAGAATTTTGCCCACATCATACCCAAAAGAAACCATTATTTGGCAACCCTCAGTTTGGTATTGTGCAGATCAACTACTTGCAGCACTAATTCTTACAGAAAATTGACAGAAATGGTTGCTAGAAGAAAAAAATGCTCCTCTACGTGTGAAGTAGTCAAGCTATATCGCTCTGTATACATATATGCATATATCTATGTACGTCACTTGCATAGCATGCTACGGGTTTGCAACTTAACCTCAAAAATATCAGAATGACTGGCTATGAACTCTCCCAAATGCGAAAAATAATTTGTATAGTAATAACTGAACTGCCCAATTTAAACTGGGCTAATAGTGGTATCTCAAGAAGAAGTGGATCAATGACCATACCGCATCCACTTGAACAGCTTTATTGTTATGCACTGAAGTTCCTGATATCTGAATGAGTGCAACAGAATCAGCAGTGTATGTTTCATCATTCAACCCTTTGTCCGCAATGCAGTTTTTGTAACCCAAGCTTATTCCACCCTAGTTCAAGTGAATTGTTTCAGTGATTAGGTTGAAACTATCATTAATTCATACGTCCACTGTCCCAAAATGAATGACCGAATTTGCTCTTGATCAAAAGCGAATTCGGTCATTTATTTTGGGACGGAGGGAGTATATAATAGAGAGTTGAAACAGCAGAGATCAAGATACCTTAAGAACCACCAGAGGCTGAAAGATGGCAATAAATTGTGGTGACTCTTTCCCTTGATATATGCGACCCTGCAAGAAGAACATATTAAAGATCCAAGGATAAAAGTAGTCATAGCCATTTAGAAGAGAGAAAATAGAGGTACCTGCACGGCTCTTCCCTTCAGAGAGTTGGACATTGTAGAGGCCAGTTGAACAGCAGAATTTTGGTCTTCCTGAAGTAGCAAAATATTACCATGTTATGAATCAAGTATAAGTCGAGATATCTAAACCAAATAGCATTGATGGAAAAATAAGGAAAAAGCCAAAAATGTGTCGTATGATAACATTGTGTGACAACATAACTTGATGGACGATTAACATTTTCAACAAGATACACAATTTAAAGGAACAATTCAGCCTATTTCATCAATTCAGGAGATAGCTGCCTGTACCACCATGTTACAGCCAACTTTGCATATCCAGCAGTACCCACTGAGTTTCAAATCTTGCCTAAACTGATATTAGGGCGATTCAGGAAATCAGAAGCAGTACTATCTTTTTAACTTACATTTTTTGGCAATCACTGATGAGGCCTCAATAGACACCCACTCATCCATTGTCACAGAAAATAACTATAGACCACGAAACTTGGTGAATGACTACAATAAACAACTGTTTTCTCTTCAAAATGGTAAGCCTGTAACTCTTTTTACGACAATCGGGTTGATTCATTTTATATTCCGTAGCAACAGGCAAACCTGGTTGATTTCAGATAAGATATTTGTAAATATGACATAAAAATATAACCCCTCATCTCAAAAGTAAGTGTTCAGTATTTGGGCTATAAGTCTACTTTGTAAACTTTTCTTTTTCAGGCCAATCACATTAAGAATTTTAAAGATTGAGTACTTATTCAATTATTGGACATTGGCAACATCGGAAAATTCAACACAATTGAGTATTTATAGGGCTGTAAACGAGCCGAGCCGAGCTTTGGGGTGTCGAGCTTGGGCTCGTTTAAAACTTATCGAGCTCGAGCCCACTTGTTTGTTCGAGCTCGAGTCGAATCGAGCTCGCGAGCTGCTTGCGAACTCGAGTCGATATCAAACTCGAGTTTTAACGAGCCGAGCTCAAGCTTAGGCTTTTTTTTTAGAAAAATATGTTCTTAACGAGCTTATCGAGCCGTTTCGAAAACAAAAATTCAAGTTTAATGAGCTTATCGAGCCGAACTCGAGCTTTTAACCAGCTAAACGAGTCGAACACGGTCGGCTCGATAACAAAACTTGAAATTGGTTCGAGCTCTCACGAGCCGGGCCGAGCTCGAGCCAGCTCGGTTCGTATAACAGCCCTAAGTATTTATAATGGAAAATCATTCATTTTTCTTGATCTTTGTGCCAGGTCAAATAGGAATTTATTTTGAAACTGAAGAGCTTTATGGAAAAGTTAGTCTAAGATTCCAAGTAGAGCGAAATGGCAAGTGAGTATCCACAGCTCATGAGAAACTAATTGAAAAGTAAAGAGCAAAAAAAAAAAAAAAAAAAAAAAAAACTTAATTTATATGAATTTACCTCAACACTATCCTTCCCGATCCAAGAGCACAGGTAGAAATCTTCTTTCTTATCAGTAGAATGGTATGTGTATAGAACAATGTAGCAATCTCCACTGTAGAATTTACCAACGTCTTCCTTAGGTACGGGAGTCTTGGCCTTGCCATCAATGTGCCATACCTGGAAACAGAGCCATAGTTATATCCCAGCGAGCTAAATAAAAGGAAAGATGACAACAAAGTCAATTGCAATAATGATCATAGTAGTGGTATATATTAAATGACACGGGTCAGACCTCAATCTTCCCATCTCCTTCTAGCAAAGGTGGAATTTCCTCATTCACAGGAGTTGATTTGGCCAGTCCCTTAAGGCCAACGCCTTGTTGCTTCAGTAAAGCTAGCAATGTACAAAACAGCTTCACATTGAATAAACCTTCTGCAAATAAATTTAAGTCGCACTGTTGTGAAAAATGAGCTACCTGCTACTTTTCCTCTACCCTCCTCGGGAGCGGAAGGTGCCGAACCTGACGGCCATGAGTCAAAGTTGGCCTTGAATGAACGCGTCTCATAACCTTGAATAAGGCGGGTTACACGTGTTGACTTGGGCCGATTTTGGGAGGCAAGCAACTCCTACATAGAATATCATGGCAAAAATTAATGACTGGATAAAAAAGACAAATTACAAACATAAGGCCTACCTCAGCAGCTTGGATAGCAGCTTTTCTCTCCTCTACTTGTGTGACCCGACCAACCCAAACGAACACCTCCGCGCCACAGTCCAATAGATAGCATTTGTTATTTTCCAGTAAGGATTTTGAAAGATCACCATCTACATCGTTTAGTTGACCATCAACAATGCTGCAAAACCCAGAAATAATTGTTAGCTTCCCATGCCAAAAAATTATGCACAATATCACTTATGAGGGATTTTGGCAGGAGTGCTGATGCTGTTTTGCTTTAAATTTGATGTTCTGCTTTAGTGTATTTGGACTTAATGGAGGTCCAGGATCTTTAGGGATAAGACCTTGTAATTGGCACTATTGTGAGATATAGTAGAGAGTTCTTTCATGCTTCACTTTGGGCATCAGCAAGGAGTGTTTTTTGTGGAATTCCGTGCTCTATAGTTCAGTGTATCTGGCATATGCTTATTGAATGATTTTTTCATGTTAATCAATCATGTGATTTTCTTTGTTTGATGGATTTCTCATCCATTTTTTGTATCTTTTACACTCTTTAAAATGAGTCGTTTTGTTTTATGATAATGCGCGCACACACACACACACACACACACATATATAGCAACTGTTCCCAATTTAATTTTGTGCATGGCCAAGTTCTCTCCGCTCAATCGAGTAAGCAATCAAACTAAATCCTGCGTTACAAAACAAGAGTCATGTATTCCTTTTTGGGGTGTTACAAAAAAGGTGTCCACTTTGCTTTTGGGGAAAGGATGAATTGCCTCCACAAATTTACTCTAGACCCACCACCAATTTTATTGTGTCCACAAATTTACTTTGCACAAAAAAAAAAAAAAAAAAAAAAGGACTTTTATTTTGTGACGGAGGGAGTAACAGAAATAACATAGGTCAAGAGAATGTATGAATCCACACCTATAGAGTTTAGCGGGAGTCTTCTCTGGAATAATATCATCTTCACTTGCAACCTTTTTTGCGATGGGAGCAAACCCACCAAAGATAACCCAGAATTCACCGGAAGCTGATTCAGCTTGTAGTTTCCCATCATCTGCCAGAATAAACAACATAATAAAAATGAGACCCTATAAACTAAACACCTCACAAATGCAAACGCACAATAAAAAGAAGATAACATTGTGAAACTACACAATGAGATATAAAATAATTTACACCTAAATGTGGTCTTACCAACAATTGCAACATCACATGTCCCCTCATGATACTTGTCCTTTAGAAACTGAATAACCTCCAATGCCTTGGCCCTTTCTTGAATATTGGAGTTGGCACCATTGAATTGAAATATCTTTTCTTTAGTGTCCAAGATAAATACATCATCATGATTCAGTGAAGATCGAGTAAAAGGGATCTGTATTAATAGAGGGCAATTGTCATATCCCATAATTTGCATACTTTGTTAGCAAGACACCAGTAATGAGCTCAAAAGTACATATTTAAACGCTCCTACCTGCTTCAATCTGACAACTCGTTTTCCCTTGCATACGTACAACCGTGTTTCAAACTCTTCCTCCTCAACTTGCTTGAACCCAGATACCACACCTCCCTCAAGTGGTATAATACATGGTTTAAAATATGATAAAAATTTGTCAGACTCATGGCCTTGAAGTTCTCTATGCTGCACAGCACGCCCGCCAAGAATTGCATCAAGTTCAACAGTTTTTATTGCTGCTGTTCCAGCTTCATCCTATCAGATTTTACAAAGTGAGATCATTTTAAGTATAAGGCCCAAAGAACTGCACATACACAAGGAGAGAAAACTCCATACCTGACTAGTATCTTTACCCAGCCAGAAATGTATGTCATACAAATATGCACCGCCCTTGCCAGAAGTAGTCTGCCCATTATATAATTTATACTTAGAAATATGTATGTGGGTTACAGTGGATTTGATTTCATGATCAACTTGATTTGCACTTCAAATGGTAAAGTGAGATGGAATAAAAAACATCACAAGATAATAAGCACCTGTAAGACGATGTATGAATCACCCATGTAGAATTTACCATAATCAGATTTTGGCAAAGGAACTGGCTGGAAGTTTTCGATTCTCCATATTTCCATCCCACTATAAACAAGGTGTTAAGTTCAAATCCAAAGTGTAAGTGAAATTAAGATGTCCAGCATTTAAAAGGACTACGGGCTACCGCAAATGAAAACTACTCCCTCCGTCCCAAAATAAATGTCGTTGTTGACTTGTCAGCGTTTTAAAGAAATGTGCTTTAATTATTTGTACATTGGGAGTAAACTGTTTTCTTTCTTTTCTAGAGGCAGTGAGATAATAGTTCCAAGGTGCAACAATAAACTGATACATTTAGCAGTTAACATGACATGAATACTATTACTACCGTATGAATGAAAGAAAGCATACTGATTCACATTAAGAAGACCACCATAATAAAAATGACAAACGTAACTACACATATTCTTTTTCATAGGTGGCAGAAAAACCACACAAGATGCATTCAAACATAGAAACAAATTTAAGCATTTACATGAATACTGTAAGCAAATACAAGAAGCAAGCTGTTTTACTTTCTTTCTTTCAGAATATAGAGAATTATAATCCCATGTGGAAAAAAAAATGCTGAGAAATTCAGCTTTTAAAAGACTATATGCAAACAAACTGTATTAAGTTTCACATAGGCAAAACAACAATACAAACAAGGATAAAAAATCATCATGAACAAAGAGTCAGAAAGGATACACTCTCTGGCCTGCTCCCTGAAATGCAGGCTCGAGGGCTTTTGCAGAAGTAGACATTGTGCAGAATCGTTTCCTGCAGTCTTCTTTTCAACAGGGTCAGAAGGCAAGATCTTACCAGCTCCCTCTTTTGTTAATCTCTAAATTCCAAGATAGCCCCTACAAATAGTAAAGAGAACAAGGGTTAAACAATATAACGAGTTCCCTACAGATCGAATGTGACCGCAACAAATATAACAATCCTCTTCATATTGTCAGGGGTAAATTAAAAAAAAAAAACACAATTAAGAGACATTTATTCATAATCAGTGATGTGTTTTTCGATATTCGGACGAGAAGAACCCGACAGCTTTTCTTCGTTTATGAATAGAATGTAAAAGTATAGTGCTGATTTGGAAACAAGTTGAAGGACATAGGGGAGTGAGTACACCTTTCCCAGCTTGATATGAAATAGGCTGCTTCAGCTTCAAGCCATTGAAAAAATTGAAATGCTCCAACAGGTAGAGACCATCAATGGTGCTTTCTTCTCGTCCCTCACTAAGAAGAGCGAAGCACACAAAGAAGACTAATGAAGACATTCCTATGGATGCCACAATGAGTTTGATGATGGGTCAAGAAAGGATTGCATATCACCATTAGTTCGTGAAACTATATATTATGGGTGTCAAGTTACAAACTCATCTAAAAGTTCCAGATGTTAAATATGAGGATTAACTATGAGTATCAAGTCTTAACACTCCCTCTAACGTGTGACCCCTCACATGAGACCACTCACATATGGAGAGCTAAACAAACATGCCACACCAGAGCATCCAAACCAAACACAAGGTTCCAACAGATGCACACACAATACTCGGTAACAAATTCAAGTGGGGTGACTCAAATACCAAACCACAGTATTGATACCACGTTAAGCTTGGAACTCATCTAAAAGCTTAAGTTGTTAAAAAGAGAGAACCAACTACATATTCCAGTCCCTAAAACTCCCCTCAAGTGTAACCCCTCCACAAGTGCATAGTAAATAAATATGTTACACCGGGGTATCAAAAACCAAACATGGTGTGATTCATACTACTTCGGATAACAAAGAAAAGTTGGGTGAATCAAACCGATGACCTTGTCAAACCATATCTTTGATACCATGTTAAGTGGGAGTGCATGTTTTCACCCTTGGTTTATGATGCCCTGTGATGAGGTGTGTTTGTTAGACTTTCCACGTGAGGGCAGTATTAGGCTTGATATTAAGTGCAGCTCTATTAGCTGCATCAATCCATAGTTCTAATCAAAATACAAATAATATAATTTGATTCCATTGATTTGTCATCCTCTAACCAAAGCACACTACCACTTTTTGGTAGACTACTCCTCAAGCTGAACAAACTCGTCTTCCAGGAAGAATAAGCCAACCAATCGATCGTTTAATGATCCCTTCTTCAAACAATTTATATTCACTCCTTTATTATTTGCCATATACAAAAGATAAAGAAATTATTGAATCTGTTGCAGAAATTGAGAAAAGGATCTATCAAAATCTAGTATGATCATGTATCATATGAAAGTTGTGCAATGGTTTTGTTTCCTGGCTCAATGTACTCTTTTTCGTAATTTAGATCCATACTGCAGTAGTACTCTCAATCTTCAGGACTCCAAGGCCAGATGGAAAAGCACATCATTTATTAAAAACCCAAAATGAATTTTCATCAGAGGAGTAAGCAATAAACATCATGGCTCCTGTCTTCCTGATAACTGATCTGTACTTTTAGGATCTGAAGCGGACACGGGTTGGAATCCCCATCAGCAACTATAATCATTAATAATATCCATCTCAAACATATACCATTCTTATCAATACTTGTATATAGTCAAACACTCATCAATTTTTTGTTGAAATGTTCTGTCCAGAAACCATATCCTTCCTACCTGCCACATGTCTGATGACAGCGAATCTCCCTTGAAATGTTTTAAGTATCTTTAGGCATTCTTATCGCTGGAGAAGTATGAATGTGTATATCTCCAGTCAGCTAGCACTAAGATTTTACCCAAGGTCCTCTGCGTCCAGGTTTCAGCAGAAAACAGATTTGAACAAGCAAAAGATTGTTCAAAGGTAGGTTCCGTGCAGCAAACATGGAACCAGGTGCACAGAAGTCGCACTGACATATAAGAATTGAAGGAGAAGATGACAGATAAATTTTGAATTTTAAGGTTTAGAAGCTATATATTTTGCAGGAAATCCAACAACTAAATGAGATTCAGTAAGTAAATCTTTGAATAGGAACAGCCTAGTCTAAGGTATGTTAAGCCATCACAAACACAATCTCATTGCATATGATTGAGCAGATGAGACAATCAATTGAATAGACAGTTGGAACCATCACAATCTCACTGCATAACCTCAGGTGTGAAAGAAATAGTTTGAATTCCGTGAATCTCAAGTACGTTGTATGCAAAAGCACAGTTACTCATATGTACTTCTACATTATGGATAGCAATGAATTCTGCAACATGTTATATTTTTCAAGGTATTGACCATCATCCGTTGTCATTATGTAAATTTATCTGCAGACAGATGAAGATAATCCTACAAGTTATCTTTAAAAATGGTCAGAAAGCATTCTTGAACTTGGGATCGTGCATTCTATTTAGGCAGTAAGGTCATCAGATCCTAATTCCTTCCTTTTCCTACATCATATCCCTACCCACCCGATAGAGATAGGAGATCATGCGTATTAATGTGCTTTCCTGTGTACACAATTTTTGCAGCTCATTGTCAAATGACAAAATGAAGAAGCAATAACCCCTTTTAGCCTCTAAATACTACATATTGCTTGCTAAGTTGACCGGTTGCACAAATTAGAGATGGTAGTATAACCTGTCTAAGTGGATTTATCTGAAGAAAAATAAAAGGCTTGGGTTTTATACCAGTCCTAGTATACACTACCCATTTTTGACAAAAAACAATCATGGCTCCATCGCACGTCATGACTTTAGCCCTACTCTCTCAGTGAGTCCGGTGCCTTTGCTCATGCATTCCAATTTCTTTGGTTGGTCCATCTCAACAACAAAGCATCTCCCAAAGGTTGGCGTGCCAAAATCATAATTTCTTTACAAAAATGGCAATAATAGTATCCATCTATTTTTGCTTACCCACCTAGCTTGTAACGAAATCATCTTAAAATGTTTCAGAAGAACTCACACTCCAAATTGATTGAGAATTCTAATCACTTGCTCCGATCAAGAGCAACAACAAGATAACAAAAACTATCAAACATTTTAAAAAAAAAAAAAAAAAAAACAATTACAAACCTCCGGCTCAATACTTTTGAAATGCATCACCAGAAGAAGATAATTTTAGATCCACCAATACTTACATTTAACAAATTCATAACAGATAAACAAATGAACATCAAAATTAGATCAACGAAATCGATAACAATCACAAACCCATTTCTCAAAATCAGATTTTTCGTTCGAAAAAGCCCAGATCATAGCATTAACAATTAAAATCAAATTGATGAGACGGCAGAAAGCGATTGATCTAATAAAACATACCTGGTGACAAGAGATCTTCCAATTGATGGAAAGAAACTGATTGACGAGCTGGGTATTCTAGAGAGAGAGAAAAGAAACGTTGTAGACACTGGAAAAAGTTCAGAGCTGGCAAATATAGAGAAAGAGGGAAAGGAAAAAAAAAAGTGAAATATAATTGATTGCTGTGTTGTGAGGCCTGTGGGGGATCGTTTTCTCTCTCCAACTTTTTAGGTGGCTTTCTTTCTTTCTTTTTCGTTTTCTTTTTTCTTGCGAGATTTGAAGAGAAAATTTGTAGGTGTGGGAGGAGTATATACAGAGAACAAAAATGGAGATTATACTGCTTTTTAGAGGGAGGGAGAGAGATGAATGATGAGAGAGAAAGAGGAATGGGGATGGATGAGTTGGATTCACAATGCAGTTTAGAGGATACGTTAATTACTTAATTTCAGAGGTTATTTATTTCCCTATAGCCCCTGAAATAGCCTCAATTTCTTAAAAAATGAGAAATAATTTCATTAAAGACTATTACCTCCGAAAGGGGGAAATAAAACCCATAAAAGGCCGTCATGATCATAATTTTTTTGCAGATACAAAAAATGCCTTTGTTAAGCCTCATATTTGTCTCACATCAATTTGGAGAATATAATTGATTAACTATATAGATTGGCTAACATCACCCCATAACAAGGCTTTGTAAGGGGATGAGGACCCAATTCTAATAGCATTTTTACCCCGTATAACCCAAATTGATCTCTCTTGCACATTTGGTATACATGCTCCCTCACTCTAATCCCCCTCCCAATCCGCTCCTTTTGTTATGTCGCACCGTGCCGGCTACCCACCTATATCCTCCTCCCAAGCTTTCTCATATTGTTCATCTTCTTTTTCTGTTCACAAACCTCTATCTTCTCAAGTGGCGCCTCGACCTCTGGCAATGCCCTTCATATTTGCACATATTCGCCCCCTGGGGCCTGATCAACAACAACTCGAACAAGTTTGTTATCCCTTAGCCTCGTATATGTCCATAGCTCCCATGCCATGCCCTGCTAAATATAGCTGTCGGCTAAGTTCTGCCAGTTCCTAACGCAACCTCAACAAGCATCTGTATGTCCCCGGTCACCACGCCTATACCAAGTCGTCAACCCTATGGTCACTATCCCTTAAATTTATCGCAGAGATTCGATGAACAAGGATGGCGTGGTGCCCTCCTTGTTGACCCTTTCTTCTTACTCTTTTTTTTTATATATAGTCTATTAATTTAATGAATTAAACGAATTATATTTATCATAAAATGATTTTATTTTTAATAAAGAATAAATAATGAATATTTTATCTTGAGAAAAGAAGTATTAAGGAGGAGTATGTTAGAATCGAGTACCACTCTTGGTTGATCAAGCTCAAGAAGGGCTTATATGTAGCTCTACCTTCACATAGTGGTGAAAAACTGGGAAAAAACGCGTTTTACGTTAAGTGTGCGTAAAACGTGTTTTTAAGTTTGGCGCGGTGGCATTTTTGTAATTAACGGGAAGTTGTTGTGCGCCAAACGGGAGTGCCAGTGAGTGAGTAAAAAAGTGCCAGCACATGTACCCTGGCACTTCTTGACACTAACACTGGCAGTTTTTAATAATGCCAGTATCAATGTTAAAAAGTGACAGTGTACTCACTGGCAACTTTTAACATTATTACTGGCACTTTTAATAAGTGTCAGTATCAATGTAAAAAAGTGTCAGTGTACTCACTGGCAACTTTTAACATTACCACTGGCACTTAATAAAAGTGTCAGTTTCATGTTTTATAAACGCCAGTATGAAATCAATGGCTATTTCTAATATTAACACTGGGCATTATCATTATTGCCAGTATTTACGAAAATGACACCCTTTGTTTTTGAATGAATAATGCCAGCGTCTTTGGAAAAACACGTTTTTCCTTTGCTTAAGGAAAAACGCGTTTTTCCTAAGACTCACTCCACGTAGTGTAATGTATCATGCTAAATTGCTAAGTTTGACTAGGTCATTTATTAGTTTAACGATCATTTGTGTTCATATGTTCACCCTAGACCCACCTTCGACTTAGTTTTCACCACAAAGTTTGTTTTGCATTAAATTTTATGCTAATATGTACTATTTTCTTCCCATACTTATTGCTAGTAAATGAGAATACACGTGGATTAAGAAAATATGTTGGAAAAGTAAGTGTTGAGAATGGACAGGAGAGAGAAAATAAGTAAGTGGATAATTATTGTGAGTGAGTATGAGAGAGAAAATTGAGCATTTTAGATAAATAGCAATAAGTATGGGACACCTAAAGCAGAAATAAATAGCTATAAGTTTGGGACGGAGTAAGTAACAAAATTGAAAGTTGAAAGAATAATTGATTCTAAAATTTCTAGCATCATGGCTTGTGTTCAGTATTAACATGGCTCAATTTAGTTATTGGGGTTCACACTTCTTCATTTGGAACTGTTAGGTACCAAAAATATAATGAAACAAAAAAGGAACAAGAGAATTAGAATATTCTTCCATTTGAGAAGAAAATATTCTAGATTATTGAACAATTACTTGAATACATTGTTTTCCTCATAAAATAATATCCAAACGTGGGAGGCTCCGAATGGCCTAATAATGGACGGCTTGGCCGGTCCAAAAGTAGACACAAATTCGAAGACTAGAAAAAAAAAAAAAAAAAAAAATCATTTAAACATGGAGTATTAAATACTAACACAAGTCTTCTTCCGTAATTGCATGTGCATAAATTAATTGAACGACTATTGTTGGAGATTAACGTTTTACTTCCTCTATCTCGAAATGTTATCAATTTGAGTCAGCATTCAGCAAATAAATAATACTCCGTTCCAGAGAAAGATAGTCCACCTTTTTTTCGTTGTTACTACGAGGGAACTTTGAGTAATTATAAATGCTACTTATAATTATGTTAATGTGAATCTAAAAATTGATATTAATAGTATTTATAATTGTGTATCAAGAACAATTTCAAAAAAATCATTAGAATAATTAAAAGTAGCCTTAATTATTACAATAGTGTATCAATAATATAATTTAAATTTTCATTAAAATAGTTAAAATTAACTTAAATTATTGCTCAAAGTTGTTTCATGTTAAAAAAAAAATGTGAGATTAACTTATTTAGACGGAAAAAGTATTTTGCTGTACAAAATTTTGAACATTAACATATTTAATACTCCCACTTTCCCTAAATGAGTGTCCATTGTCGAGAAAATTTTGTCCCAAAATGAGTGTTCATTTTGAGCATAACTTTATCCCTAAATGTTCGTTTCTTTTGAAAAAATTTTCACCGGTTTTTTTATACTTGCAAAAACTAAATGTTTGTAAAGAGGATTACAAGATTACATAAGATTTTTGACACCAAATTGTACAAAAAATTATGTCCCTTAAAATGAAATTTGGACATTCATTTAGGGACATAGGTAGTATTATTTAAAAAAAATAAAAATGTGACGGCTTAACACATTTAATTTGAGAGTACCTGATTTGTGTATAATTTAATTTTCAATGAAACAAATTTAAGTTGAATCGAACAAGAGGGTGCATTAGCAATTACCCCATTTTTCTGCACATGCAAGTTTATGACAATTTATAGCCTATTTCCTTATTCCTGACATCGGTTTGATGATGATGAGCTTGAAAACTTCAATGTTAGGCCCTGGGCAAAAATTTAATTTCAGAGTACCTGATTTGTAGTATGCACGTTCCACAATCATAATTGTGTTTTTTAATATCGTATATATGCACTTCTTCTTCTTCTTTTTTTTCTCCATACAATTCATGTTTTTATACGATCGTAAATCATTTTGAGAATAAGGTTGCGTTTGATAGCATCAAACACTTGATGCTTGATGCTTAATACAACTTAAGGTAATTTGGAAGTAGGATGCAAGATTTAATTCTTTCATTCAACATGAATATGTCCAACATCCTCTTAATGATCTCTTAATAATTGAGAATCAAAATATTTGCTTAATGAATAAAAGTCTCACTCAACATTGAGCATCTAACGCCAAATCTGATCAACTACATCCTACCTCCAAATTACACAACATAAGACTTTGTTATTGTTGTATCATATAATTGTGTTTTGTGTTAAAAATGATTTTCTAATTCTCCTCTTAATCAATTTGCTTTGCTAGTTATATGCTTCACTAAACATCTAAAGAAAAAAAAGATGAACACTTGTTTCCGAGGAAGAAAAAAAAAGAGTAGAAATCACATTTTATATGTAAAGAGTTGTTGTTTAAAAACAATGGAGTATGTAAAAGGTGGTTGTCAGAGTTGTATTACCTATCTGGTAACGATGTCATTGCTCTACCATTACTCTTCTTTTCTATTCTCTAGCAGCATTGGGTTTTATGGATCCACTCTAGCGGTAAATTTGTTGTTAAGAAGTAACCGACAATGGAGATACAAGTCACATTTGTCTTTTTTGAATATGAGCCGCAATCGAGAATTAAATAGTCAAGCCTTGACTATATAAAGATTCAGGGTCACTCCTCTCACAACCAATTGATTACTTAACATATAGTCTTAAAGGCAAAGTTTTTTCAGCTAATTTAATCTCTACACCCGACAATAATCTGTCTCCAACGATTTCAAATTTAACATCAATTTATGAAGTTTGAAAGAGAAGAAGAACTATATCACCCACTAGGGTTTGAAAGTAAAACGAAAAAAAAAAAAAAAAAAAAAAAAAAAAAGATTAAATTGAGACAAATAACAGTGGTCAACCCTGGCACTGTTGAAAAGGGCTAGTTTTTAATATTATATATATATATATATATTTATTTATTTTCGTTCTAGGTCATGAGGATAAAAATGAAAAGGGTTATCCAAGGGCATGCTTTTCAAGAGACAAAGACAGAAAGCAAACAAAAGAGCCCACCACCAGCTGCTTGGACAGACTACTACACAAGCTCACTTTTGACTTGTACCTATCAATCAATCATCCTATAACAATTTATCCAACTCTTTTATTCAATTAAATTTAACCCTTATTCCCTCCCCCTGCCTCAGATATTTCACACAAGAACCACACACTTTATCACCCACTACAAATTTCTATTAACAAAGTTACAGCTTAAGTAATCAAGATGAACAATTCACTTAACATGGGCTAGAGATTAAGAGCGAGATGTATGGACAGACGACGAGTGAAATGTCAGAAATAACTATAAACGTGAACCATTGGGATTAATTGATGACCGAGATCAAGGGTGTACTAGACTGTTGTGCAATTTGACTGCACTGGCCCCAAGACCCCTTAACATAAAGTATTTATCAACAAAACAATTAAAGGTGTTCAAGTACACAACAAGTTAAGCAGGTGATCAAGTTAGAGAAGTTACCTGCAGCCATCAATCTGCTGAAAGACATCTTCTTGCTTGCAAGCAACTCTCATGCTCTTGACCAACTTTGACGGATCCACCTCATAAACTGAGACAATCCACTATAACAAATCAATACAAGGTTAATTGAAAGAAAAAAAACGTTATAACAGCCAAACTGCCTTTCCAAATCGACAATGGCCCCACAAAATTACCACTTCGCCTCACCATTATTATCACTAACATGAAAGTACATAGCATCTTAAAGCCCACAAATTTTGGGCAGCCATAGTCACTTGCTTCTGCCCCCAGAAGTAACAAAAAAAGCCCATACAGAAGACAACATGCTTTATTAGAGTAACTCAAGTATCACAATTTTGGCCAGCCACACTATCTGATGTCCCCCAAAGATTTCTTAGCATCAAGGTGTAGCTAGTATGTTGCTTCATACTACCTATGTCCCAAAACGAATGACCAAATTTGCTCTTAATCAAGAGCGAATTCGGTAGTTCATTCTGGGACAGAGGGAGTACTATATTTGGCTTAAAAAAAAAAAATCCACTCATCTTGAAGGAGAGGGTATTGACCTGTAATGTTGGAATCTGATGAGCTAGGCATCAAGCATGACCCTCTTTCACTTGCAGCAAGCTTAATCTGGTTGGCAACGGCAAGCTGAGTAGCACAGAAATCAACTACCAAATGGGATTCACAAACAACCACCTTCCAAATCCACTCCACCAGACAAGAAAATCATAGCCTTCAACTGGATTTTTTGGGCTTTTTAAAGAATCACATCCCAATCTTACCAGACATAATAACAATGACTGAATCAAGAAAGTCTAATGATAGAAAATTAACAGAATAGGACAGATGTCAGTCCTCGTTAGGTAAGTAACTAAGAAAACACTATTCTGCTTACACAACAAGCAAAAATGGAAATGTAAAAATCGATGATCCAGAAAAAAGAAGGCATTATTACCCACACACTTAAGATTGCAATTTGTTGAATGAAGATGTACAATGTCTTTGATGTTTCAAATATGGGAGCTTTAGATCACAGATTTACCAAATAAAACCATGAATGAACAACTTCTTTGCAGATGATTCCTTTAGCCTCTTCATGAACTTGCACCTTGCTATCATGGCCTTCAGAATAAAAGCTTCGAACATCACCGTAGCATTTGAAACCTCAAACAACCCAAACACGATCACATCCCCATTTGGCTCAAGTGCCCCAAAAAACTGTGCAGCAGCTTTCACATTATCCATACCGGCCAAACATACCCTTTCTGAAAATGATGTCATATGAAGATATTGTCCCACATTCTACCCCAATTTCACAGTCAAACCCTGACTGGCAAACAATATCCACGGCATGCTTCCAAGTTCCGTCAGGAGCAAGCAAACTGAAATTTAGAAAAACAAAAAGTCTGTACATCAGCATCATAAGGGAATTTTTCAATTGTACGATGTCCCTGTACCTGAAATATGATAGATAGCAAGAGTCGAATCATGCAGTGAGAGGTCCACAAACAATAGCTTTATGTCATATGATCGAAGAAAAGAGCATGTGTATTATTTTTCTTATTTACCTCCGTTCCTAAATTTCCCTACTAATACGACTATCTAGCAATATGGTCTAGAGGGATCTTCTTGATTTATTATTCAACAAGTTATTTTTGGGATGACTAATACGAACATCATCAGGTTTCAGCTAAGAATCCATGGTACTCTAATTGAATTTGAGACAGTTAACTGAACCATCATCACAGATCCCTTGTGAGATGACAAATGTAGATTGAATACTTAAATCATACCAGAGACGAAAGCCAAAATAAATAAACAGAAAATCATATACCTGGACAGAGAAGATAGTGGGAATGGATTTGGAATGATAACTTTCACTCTAGAGGTTCATTCTTCGCACTCTTCTTCTTTTCCTCCTCCCCCTTCTTCAATAGCTTGGCTCTCGGCTTCACGCACTTCAGAAAACTAGCCTGAAAGCTCACCATGGATCTTAAAACCTCAACCAACCTCAATTCAACCTCATTCCCATTTGGTTCAAGAACCCGTAGACATCTTGCTACAGCCTCCATTGTACTCATACACCCACTAAATGGTTCCTTTCTGAGAATCAGATCAGAATCAAAAATTGTCCCACCATCTAACCCAGCATCATAAGGTAAACAAACCTGAGTGGCAAATTTTGATAAGAATGGTAAGCTTGCATGTAACATTTCCTTCGCATGCTTCCAAGTCCCATCAAGAGCAATCAGAACATAGTTGTTCACACCAAAATCACTAAAAGAAGACATCCATTGGCTGATCTCAATTGAAGGCAAATTATCTGTTCCTGAAACATGACAAGAGCCAAGAGTCAGCGACATGCTGACAACATCAAACAAGTAGCTAAATACAATCTTCTGAAATAAACTGTCGCAGCTCACAACTGTATAATCCAGCATATTATCTTTATTTTGCACCAAAAACTAGAAATAAGCCGATTCAAGATTAATTGCTAGCTCAAAACTCGCTCCACCGATTTTATCAATGCATTCACGCATTCATATTGATTATGTGTGATTGGTTGGCCGCAGGTGTGCTTGGGGAAAATTCAAAAATGAGTCACAGCAGGTCTAACCACACACAAAAACGTCGTCAAGAATTTATCAGTAGAAGAGCTCGCACAAAACCATTAGCTTTTATCTTCCCTTAAATTAAATAAACCTAGCAGCTTGAGTCGACAGAGAAAATAAAATCTCTGTCATATACTAGGTGGCTCCAACTAACTTTACTCAAGTTTTAAGAAACAAGTTAACTATGTATGTCAGTTTTCCTTTAATACACCCAAGTGGTGTTCTAGCGGCATCAAATCAACACAACTCATCCCCTTTTCCATCTCTCTTTGAGAAATGGTATTTTTATAAACTAGTGAGTTAGGAACCTTCTTCAAATAATAAAATGAAAACATCCAAAACTGAATAGGGGATACTTATTATCGGATGAACTAAATTTTAGCATAATTAGTTACTATAACATTACTCTAATGTATTCGCATATAACAATTCACCAAAAGAGAATCAAATTCAGCAGAAATCATAAGTCTAAGAAGTTACAGTTTCTCCAAGCTCAAGGAATCACCGAATCAGGACCAACTGAAACTTTAGCAAAGGTAAGAATTTATTCACCAAATCATGTGATTAGTTGTATTGTTTTTATGTCCCTTCATTATCAAATACCTGGAATTTTGGTATGGTTTTGATGATAATCACACACTTTACCTAAACTTCCACTCCTACTTAAGACCGTGAAAAATGAATTAATCTCAAAACAATCATCAAATATTTAGCATTTTCTTTGTTAATAATGTGGTTTTGTTAAATTTCATTCTACAAAGAATAATACTCTTGCATCAAACAGTGCAAACAAATAGGCATAATGTTCTTATTCAAAAAAAAAAAAAAAAGCATAATGATATGATTTGTGTTAGAACAGAGTCATTGGAACGTAATTGAGAAGATAAGCAATGGAAATTTTGTAACCAATTCAATCGAGTTTTGCGTGCAAATCAGACATTCATACCTGGAAAGAGAAACGCGGCGCGGTAAGGTCCAATAGGTCTATCACTGTCACTGGCGTTATCATGGAGAGAATCGAGAAGAGGTGAATCACCGCGGCGCAACCGTCGGCCAGTTATGATTTGGCAGTTGCGGAGGCACTTGGCTAGAACCGGCACGGTGGCGAGCTTGTGACGCCGCTCGTGAGGGTGGTGTAGGATAACGATTTTCGTGCAAGTTGAGATTGGTTCGGTTGGAATTGTGTGGCACAGGCAGACATTAAGAGGCCTATCGCAGCCGCTGCATATTGTCCGACGAATGTCTTGGTGGTCGGTGTCAACGCCGGTGGTGGTGGGGGTTGGGTCGAGGTCAAAGTCCGCAGCGTGCTCCATGATGAATGAGAAAATCATTACGATGTCGTATTTTCCTGTAATTATTGTTAATAGAGTGATTTCCTCTTTGGCCCCTGGGCCTATCATTAATGCTTAAAGAAGATAAAACATTTGTTAACCAACTTCCAAATGAAAAAAAAAAAAATGAGAGTTGAAACTCATAGTCAAAAGATGAGAGATTAAGGCAAAAAATAGATTAAAATACCTATGAGAGTATCTCTCAAACATACTTAGACATGTAAAACTATCATGAGTTTGTTTTTGGGGGAACTAGTTCCTCCGTAAGTTATAAAAAATCCGCCTTTTAACCCTTAAACTTTAAATCCTAGACCCTAAACCTTAACCCTATAAAAATAAGACTTATTATAACTTATGGAGAAACTAGTTTCCCTCAAAATTTTCTCAACTATGATACCCATTCTTTCGTTAAGATAAATTGAAAATTTTACACATTTAACCTGTTCTCAGTTTTGTGACTTAAGACAATCGAAAATTGGTATTTAGATACAATTTAAGTGAAAATTTGGTATTTTATATAACAAGATTTTTTCTGTTATATATGAATAAAATCGATTTTACAAGGTACATTTTCTACTATATACAATTGTTTGTTCAATAAATAAGCTGCAATGACCTTGAGGTTTATGAGTCTGAGTACATATTTATTATAAGAATAAGTAAAGCTTAAAATGAGTTCACACCGTAACATTTTTTTTTTATTATTTTTTTTTTTTTGCGGTTCATCTCAGAGAAATAATCATATATATGCTTGCCTGAATAAGGAAGAACCGCAACAAAAAAAAAAAAAAAAAAAAATCCTCGCCTATCATTCGTAGTAAAACCATGATGTCCATCCAAGTAGTTCAACTTCACATTTTCCTCTATTTTACTCCAAAAAAATAAAATAGTCCCTCGTCAGAGAGTAAGTGTCCTTTTCTTTTTAGCCTGTGTCTCAGAGTACGTGACACTTTCTTAAAATAACAAAAGAATCTTTACTATTTTTCTCAATTATTCTCTCTCTTACTTTACTTTTATACTCACAACCCAATCAACTTACTATTTTCTACCCCACCTTCTTTCTCCTACTCCACTTTTCATACTAAAAACATTTACATCATCTCCATAATAGTCTTCGTGCAAATGAAAGGGTGTACACTCACTCTGGCACAAAGAGAGTAGTAATTACATCGAAATACACTCGACTTAGGGGAAGATGAATGCTCATGATAGACGACGAGTGATTTAGGTTTTGTTCCCTAGCATGAGATCTAAATCAATAGAGGGAAAAGAGATGTGGCTTTTAATTTCAAGATAAAGGGGTAGTTTGGCATTTACAAACATCATAAAACTAACCAGGGAGCTTTTAAGAATTTTCATCCCGCACATGGATCCGACAAGTAGTTGAAAATGTGTTTGTCCTCACTAAAGATTAATGAGTATTTGAGGGACCTTAAGCAAATAACCTAAAAAATAAAACAAAATGGGCCCTGTTTTTGGTTACCCCTATTTCTATAAACCCTAAATTTATTTATGCAAATCTTCATTCCCAACCCTCCATTCTACTTATTGAAATGGTGAAATCAAAGGAAAACTTCAAACGAATTAAGCCCTCCTCCTCCAAAGATGGCATTGATAGGATTACCAATTTGCCGGAACCCTTAATTTCACAAATCCTCTCTTTCCTTCCGACCAAAAATGCCGTCGCCACCACCGTTTTATCAAGAAGATGGAAGTTCTTATGGACTTCCATTACAAGCCTCGATATTGATGCGGATAATAGTCGTATATTTTCACTTTCCGAAGAATATTTGAACAAGAAGAGAACCAAATTTGGTGAATTTTAAATACAAGGCACCATTGTGTACAAGGCACAGTAATGCCAAAAATACCCTTCCCTTCTCTGCCACCATTCCCAACCCCCTTTCAAAAATCAACCATCCAACACCACCGGCACCACCCTCCTCTGCCGCCGCCAGCCACCAACCATGCACCAGAAATTCCCACTTCGTTAACCGTTGGATCGTCTTCAAACTTTTGGAGCCAGTTCGCATCACCACTACGCACCTTTTCACCGTTGGGATCTTCCAAATAATCATCTGAACGGGAGATATGTCCCCCGGAAAAATCTGGCGAAAAATTACAAAAAACTGCAATGCAAAAATCGGACCAGAAAAAGTGTAATTCCCGCTTCGTTAACCATGGATCGTCTTCAAACTTTTGGAGCCAGTTCGCCTCACCACTGCGCAGCTTTTCACCGTTGGGATCTTCCAAATAATCACCGGAGCGGGAGATATGTCCCCCGGAAAAATCTGGCGAAAAATTACAAAAAACTGCAATGCAAAAATCGGACCAGAAAAAGTGTAATTCTCGCTTCGTTAACCGTTGGATCGTCTTCAAAATTCTGGAGACAGTTCGCTTCACCACTGCGCACCTTTCCACCGTTGGGATCTTTTAAATAATCATCGGAGCGGGAGATATGTCTGTCGGAAAAATCTGGCGAAAATTCTCCCAAAGATGGAGTGTTTTTTTTTAAATGAAAAAAAAATGAGGGTTTGGAGTATATATATGAGGGTAGTTAAGTAATTTACTTATGCCTTGTATGTAATGTGCCTTGTATTTAATACTACCCACCAAATTTACCCAATTTGTCAACAGGGTATTACTCTTAATCACTCCACCTTGTATTCAAAAATTTCGTTTCGACTGTACCGAAATTGACCCTTCCTATCTTAGCTTGTGGATTACCGCTGTTGCGAAAACTGTCCAAGAATTAGATCTTACTATCTACTATTTTACAACGCGTAAGCATATGGAGTTGCCATTGCATCATTTCCAATTCAGTAAGCTCGTGGTGTTAAAGATGCTTGGTGATATAGATTTCAACATTCCTGCACAAGCCTCTGTATGTTTCCCTAGTTTGCGAATTCTTCATTTATATGATAACAAATTTTCAATCGCCAGCAATTCATCTGTTAGCTTCCCAAGTCTAAAGATCTTGTGTTTTTGTAATGTTGCGTCTGTTTATGATGATTCACTACACAAGCTTTTCTCTAGCTGCCCCATTCTTGATGACCTTGAAGTTAGTACAGACAGTTGGAAGAATTTACTCCGTCTTATCTTTTGCATACCTAGTCTCACAAGTCACAAGGCTAACAATACATGTCACACCCCGAATTTTCTTAATGTATCTTGAGCATTTAATGGCATTTAATATCAATAAATAACAATAATAAATACTTCAATTTAGGGTTCACAACAGCCCCTTAATTAACCATAAATTCAAAACAATAGCGGAAGCGTAACTTAAACATGTCTTGGTAGGCAACAACCTTAACCTTCAATGTACTTCAACTTACATCAAATAAATAAGCGTACTTAAAACTACTAAATTAAGAATCTTCAATCCACCGTCTTCCCACGGCTACTTTCCTTGTCTTGTCCTTCTACTTAAATCCTGAAAACAAAATTTATAGAGAAGGGATGAGCGAACGAATGCTCAGTAAGTTCATACGTGGCCTCTCCGGTTACTAAGGAGAGACGACCAGAACGAATACTTAGAATAACTTTTCAAAGATAGGTTCAGTTACTTTTGGATTCAAGGCTGCAGAACAATACAGTCTTATTACTTTTAAGATTTCACTTTCAAAGGATTATGGCACTACAATCCAAAGGGATTCATTCAAGTTTCCGTCAATTCCTTGGTAACGTACATTATAACCTCAATGCCAAAGGTACAATTTGTACACCTAGCTTCTTCAGCCAATAGTGTGGGTCGAAACATATATGGTATCCACACACATATGCTCGGGGTCTAGAATCATCCTTGTAATCAGACAATTCCTGAGAGAAGGCATGTGATCACTCATGCAATCCCTAGTTTAAGGACGAGTCTTTTCTAACTGGACTGTCCGTCAATGTCTTTTCTAACTGGACATTGGATGCCTTAACAAGTAAGTAGTTAACTTACAAGTTAAAATTAGAACATACCATGGTACAAGTATGTGATACAAGTTTCAAACTTCGATACTTAGTATATCGATGGGGACATCACTAAGTATAGATTATTTCAAGGAACGTTTAATAACGCAGAGTTCATTCAAATACTATCATGCCATACTGATAGCTGTCTTTAGAAAGAAATACCGAATTCCAATAAACAGGAGTTCAAATACTGTAAGGAACGTAATCCCTTACCTGAATTGCTTTTCCTCGCAATCTCCTCTCTGTGCAAATCTACAAGGCACGGAGTAATTTACTTTAGTACTCTCTACATTGTTAACTGTTTCTACTTAGTTAACTGAGAGATGCGTTTTAACTTCTTTACTTTGTTACTTCTTTCTTTACGTTTAAGTTTCTGACTTTGATTTACTAGTCAGTACTTTAACTTGATATAATTGCAATTAAGTCCTCTGACTTTGAGTTAATTACAATTTGGTCCCTCAACTTTGGTTTAATTGCAATTTAGTCCTTCAACTTTGGATTAATTGCAGATTGGTCCTTCAATTTTAATTCAATTGCAATTTAGTCCTTCCACTTTGGATTAATTGCAGGGAGGTCCCTTGACTTTAGTTTAATTGTAACTTGGTCCCTTAACTTTGGATTAATTACAATTCAGTCCTTCAGGTTTCCTTTAATTACAGAAAGGTCCTTGGACTTTGGTTCTGCTCATAAGGTCCCCTAAGTTTCTCTTTTTACTCACTTAGGCCCCTCTATCTTCAAGGTTTCCTCTTTATTTCTTTTAACTTTAATTCTTTTCAGTTTAGTCCTTTTCTGTTAGGAAACTAACTGAAATTTCTAATCTTATTCTTTCTTGTTAACTTTTTAACTTTAAGGTCTTCCAAGGGTTTATTCTATTTCCTCAAGTTATTTTTCTAACTTGTTAACAATCCTTTTAACGATTTTTGTTTTCCTTCCGTTAGAAACTTAACGGAAACACTAACTTTCCGTCCCAATTCTTAACATCTTCAAACTGAATTTAACACCCATAATTTACCTCTATTGCCGAGACATGCATGATCTATAATCCATTGATTTGATCAATTTTCTAGTTCTTTAAATTTTTCTAAATTCCCAAACACCAATATTATTCACAATACACTTAACAAAGATCATTTAAATCAACAAAATAAATTTTCAATGATCTAGGCCATTCGGCCGAAACTAGTTCTTGGGGGAAATCCATATTTTTTCTTCTTTTGATAAACCCAATTCAACCTCAATGATTTATATGTTCAATTCCCCAAACATCGCATAATATAAATCAATTTAATTCAAGATTATAAAATCAATCTTAAAATAAACTAATATCAAGATTACTATATTTTATTTTTCATACTATTTAGATCAACTCCAAAATCCTTTAAAATTTTATCTTATTTCACTAGCATGCAAAACCCTATTGTTCATATTCTTAAATCATGCGTAGATTAAGTTTTAATAATTCAAAATCAATGAAATAAATTTTAGAAGATGGGATTTGATCTTACCTTGAGAATGATCGGATTGTATCTTCGAAACAATGGCCGGAAAATTTTCTCCTCCCCCCTCCCAAGGATCGGCCGGCGGCTATTGAAGAACTAGGGTTTTGTTTTTTTTTTTTTTTTTTTTTTTTTGAGTTTATGATAATAATGAATTTCCTCAGTTGACTAACTCATTTATTTATACCTTGGGTTGATTCTTAATTGGGTTGGGTTTACTAATACAAATTTTGGGCCAATCCAAATTCCTTGGGCCCACTTCTTTAAGTTACTTTAAAATTCTAATTATCATTTAATTAGTTAAAACCGAAAATAATATAAATAATTAAATAACTATTCCGGTTATTACATTCTTACCCCCTTAAAAGAAGTTTGTCCTCAAACTTTGACAATTCTTAATCCGAGAAGATGTCCGGGTACAATTCACGCATTTCACTTTCTTGTTCCCATGTCGCTTCTCTTTCCGAGTGATTGCTCCATTGCACTTTCACATAGGGAACCGTACGCTTTCTTATGACCTCGTCTTTTCTGTCGACGATCTTGATTGGTCGTTCATCGTACGTCAAATCTGCCCGAACTCTTAACTGCTTGTATTCAATCACATGACTCGGATCATGAATATACTTCCTTAGCATGGAGACATGGAACACATTATGCACTCCAGCTAATACCGGCGGTAACGCCAATCGATAAGCCACTTCTCCGATCTTATCAAGAATTTCGAACGGTCCCACATATCGTGGACTTAACTTTCCCTTAATCCCAAAACGCATAACTCCCTTCGTGGGTGATATCTTTAGGAATACTCGATCCCCTGGTTGAAACTCCAGTTCTCGCCTTCTATTGTCTGCGTAAGATTTCTGCCTACTTTGCGCAGTCTGTAGCCACTTTCGAATCTGTTGTACCTTATCCGCCGTGACTTGTACGAGTTCCGGTCCACTTAACTTCCTCTCACCGACTTCATCCCAACACGCCGGTGATCTACACTTCCTCCCATACAACGCTTCATATGGAGCCATCCCAATGCTTGCGTGAAAGCTGTTGTTGTATGCGAATTCTACTAACGGTAAGTGTTCGTCCCATGCGTTTGGCCAATCTAACGAAGTAGCCCTCAGCATGTCTTCCAACGTCTGGATAGTCCTTTCCGACTGCCCATCTGTCTGTGGGTGAAACGCCGTACTCATGGTCAACTCTGTTCCCATTGCTTCTTGTAGGCTGTTCCAGAACTTCGAAGTGAACCTAGCATCTCGATCAGATACGATTGTGACCGGGATCCCATGTAACCTTACTATTTCGTCGATGTACAACTTGGCTAACTTCTCCAACGAATCAGTCTTCTTGATTGCCAGAAAATGTGCTGACTTAGTCAATCGATCTACTATAACCCATATAGCATCATACTTTCCTACCGTCTTTGGCAACCCACTTACGAAATCCATAGCAATATTCTCCCACTTCCATTCGGGAATTGATAATGACTGCAGTAACCCTGCTGGCTTCTGATGTTCACTCTTAACTTGTTGGCACGTCAGGCATCTATGCACATACTCTGCCACGTCATTCTTCATGTTATTCCACCAATATGCTTCCTTTAAATCTCTATACATTTTAGTACTTCCCGGATGTACAGAGAACTTCGAGCAATGAGCTTCTCTTAGTATCTCTCTCTTGATCTCATCATTGCTTGGCACTCACACCCTCTTTTGATATCTCAGAATTCCATCTTCACCCATATGAAGATCTTTTGCTTGCCCTTTCCCGATTAGAGCTTCTCTCTCCTCGTCTAATTCTTGTGCCTCTTTAATTCTACCCAACAATGCAGGTTGTAACGTCAGTTGAGCCAAATACCCGTTTACTTTTACTATCAAGTTCATCTCTTTGACATCCTTCCATATGCTTACCCCCTTAGAGATCAACGTTGCCAACATTCCATGATTCTTCCTACTTAGGGCATCTGCCACCTTGTTGGCTTTCCCAGGATGATACAATATTTCACAGTCGTAATCCTTGAGAAGTTCTAACCACCTCCGTTGTCTCATATTTAATTCCTTCTGCGTGAAGATGTATTTGAGGCTCTTATGATCCGTAAAAATCTGGCATTTCACGCCATACAGATAATGTCTCCAAATTTTCAATGCAAACACTACTGCTGCTAATTCCAGATCATGGGTCGGGTAGTTCCTTTCATGCACTTTCAACTGCCTAGATGCATAAGCTATCACCTTCCCATTTTGCATCAGTACACAGCCTAGTCCTTTCAACGACGCATCACTGTAGATAACAAAACCTTCCGTCCCCGTTGGTAGTGTTAATACTGGTGCAGATACCAGTCTATTCTTTAACTCTTGGAAACTTCGTTCACATTCCTCTGACCAAACAAACTTAGCTGCCTTCTGCGTCAGCTTCGTCAATGGTCCAGATAACTTCGAAAATCCCTCTACGAACCTTCTATAGTAACCAGCTAAACCTAAGAAACTTCTTATTTCGGTTACCGTCGTAGGCCTTTCCCAATCCATTATTGCTTCTACCTTTGTTGGATCCACAGAAATTCCTTCTTTCGACACTACGTGCCCCAAAAATGCTACTTTCTCCAACCAGAATTCACATTTCTTAAATTTTGCATACAATTTCTGTCTCCTCAAAATTTCTAGTACTATCCTCAAATGTTCAGCATGCTCCTCCTTTGTCTTCGAGTACACCAAAATATCATCAATGAATACTATCACACATTTGTCTAAGTATTCTTGAAATATTCTATTCATCAACTCCATGAATGCGGCTGGTGCGTTCGTTAACCCAAATGGCATCACGACAAACTCATAATACCCATACCTCGTCCTAAACGCTGTCTTTGCCACGTCCACATCCTTAACTCTCAGCTGATGGTATCCGGATCTAAGATCAATCTTTGAAAAGTAACATGCTCCCCTCAATTGATCAAACAAGTCATCAATTCTCGGCAGAGGGTATTGGTTCCTAACCGTCACTTTATTCAATTCTCTATAGTCAATACACAGTCTCATAGATCCATCTTTCTTCTTCACAAATAGTACCGGTGCACCCCATGGTGATACACTCGGTCTAATCAACCCCTTGTCTAACAATTCTTGTAACTGCTCCTTTAGTTCTTTCAACTCTGTTGGAGCCATCCTGTACGGTGCTCTCGAAATAGGTGTGGTTTCTGGTACTAGGTCAATGGAAAACTCTACTTCCCTCACTGGTGGTATACCAGGTAAATCCTCCGGAAATACGTCTTGAAATTCATTCACTACTTCGAGCGACTCTAACGTTACTCCTCTTTCTTCTGTTTCACCTATGTGTGCCAGAAATCCTACACATCCTTTCCTCAACATTTTACGGGCCTTCATCACCGAGATTAAGCCTATCCTTTTCCTCGGCCTTGAACCCACAAATCTGTACTCTTTACCTTCCTCTCCTAGGAACGTCATTATTTTCTTTTGACAGTCCACTTTGGCTTGATGCAAAGCCAACCAATCCATTCCCAGGATTATGTCGAATTCTGACATGTCTAGTTCAATGAGGTCGATATTTACATTCGTGCCTCCTATCCCTAGAGTGCAGTTTCTATAACAGGTAGTAATGGGGATAGCGTCCTTAGTAGGAGTATCTATTACTAAAGGTATCTCTAAATTTTCTGGGTGTAGTTTTAACTTCTTTGCCACAACATTACTAACTATTGAATGAGTAGCGCCAGTATCTACTAACACATAAACATCACGGGAATTTAATTGTATCGTACCTGCCACAAGATCGGCATTAACTCCAGCTGCTTTGGCGGTCATGGTGTACACCCTGCCACGGCCTCCACCATTTCCTCCCCCGTTGTCTTTATTTCCCGCAGCCGGTTCATCCTTCTTAGGTTCTGGGCACTTCCACTTCGGATGTCCCACCTTCTTACAGTTGTGACACTGCCGTTCCTTATACCAGCAAACCTCTGACTTGTGCGCTCCATCACAAATAGTGCACTTATCATAACTGATGAAACCTTGGCCCTTGCCCTTGTTCCACTCACGCTTGTTGTCATTAAAGTTCCGACCATTCCCACCATGGCCGTTGTTGGAGTGTTTGTTCCCATGACTGCCCTTGTCTCGACTGTCATCCACTGCTTTCCTCTTATTATTGTTGTGGTCCTTACCACCCTTATTTCCTTCCGATCTTTCAGTCCCTGCCTTGCCTTTCTCTTCCCGTCGATTACGGTAGTTATCCGACTCCCGTTCTACTATCTTGGCCCTATCCAATACCGCTGAGTACGTAGGCAGAGCCAGCGGTGTGATTCGGTACCGAACTCTATCACTTAATCCCGCTTCAAACTTTCTTGCCTTCTGTTCTTCCGTATCGAAGAATCTTGGCGCAAATTCTAGTAAGTCAGTGAACTTCTCACCATACTCCGCTACAGTCATACTCCCTTGTACCAAAGTCAGGAATTCCGTTATCTTAGCATTCCTCGTGCTTGCGGGATAATACTTTTCGTTGAAAATAGCCTTAAATCTGGTCCAAGTAAAGGCTGCATCACCACGAGCCACAGCAGCTCGCTTTTCCGCTTCCCACCATGTCTGAGCCTTACCTTTCAACATAAAGGTCGCAAATACTACCTTCTGCTCCTCAGTACAGTTCAGAGTTTCGAATATTCTTTCAGTGCTCTTAATCCAGTCCTCAGGTTTCTCTTTAGCAGTGTCCGAGAATGAGTCCGGATTCCTCCTTTGAAATAGCTCCAACGGATCACGTAATGGAGCTTGTGGTGGTGGTTGAGCAATTCCAGCAACAGTTTGACCTATCCCAGCTACTGTCTGTGATAGTGTCTGCAAAAGGTTTACCAGGGCCGGATCCAACTGTCCTCCAGCATTACCGGTGTTGTCATTTCCCTCACCGTTCCTGTTATTTCCGCTTCTGGTATTCATCTGCAGATTTACTTTTACTTTAGAACAGGTTCGTGCTCTAGCAATATTCATCACTACAAAATACGTGCAGTATTCATGGTATACTTTACTTATTCTTTTACTAACGGGTACTTGTTAGTTTTGAATCGTGTTCGTAGGTCTTTTGTACTAGACCATTATTCAGATGTGGTTAGTTTACTTAACCTTTCTTCTCCGGTTCAGGAGTTTTCATACTTCATAATTTACAACCGTTTTACTTGGTTGCTTATTATTCTTTACTTCACTAGTTTTTTATTACTTAACTAGCTTTAACTTATTCCAATGGTCGTCTTACTTCGTACCATGGTTACGGAGATTATTTCAATCACTCCGAGGCTTTCCCTTGTCTTTTCTCGACAAGTTAACTTTTGTTTACACAACAATAGTAAATTCAAAATTTTGGGTATTTAAATTAAATAATTAATTTTATTCAACTAAGGTGTGAGATTTAAACATCCCAAAATACACCCAAAATTCAACTTTGACATAAGAAAGTTTCTAACTATATTACTCCACTAATAATAAAGTAAAAGAATCTATTCTTATAACTATCTGTCATTAATTGCATCACTTCCCACAGTGTGCGTGTTCTGCTGCAAGTTGGTCATATTTCTCTTGCAATTCTAACTTCTCAGCCCAAATCTGATAGCCTGAAGTCCTAAGCCCTTCCTCATAAGCTTCTTGCTCATCTATCTTCCTTTTCAGTTCATTGTTTTGTTCTATCTCCTCCACCAGTTGTACACTGATTCGATTCCATTCGCGGTTAGCTCTAACCACATGGCTTTCTAGGCTTTGGACCTTCTTCAGCTGTACTGCTAACTTTCCTTCCACATACATTATATCCTCATCGCGTTCTCTGATGACATTCTGTAGACTGCCAACTCCTCGAGTCTCCTTCCTAAGCTCTCTTTTAACTGAGCGGAGTTCCTTAGTTAGCTGCTTAATAATCTCTTCTTTAGCTTCTATTTCTTCCCTTAGAGTAGCACTATACCTTACTGACTTCATGGGTCTCCTCGGCATGATCCTACACACCCCAATTGTAACTTAATTAGTACATAACCCCAAGATTCCATTATAACACATTAATAGAATGCAAATAGACATATAATGAAGAGATTCCTATTTCCCCAAGTATATTCATACTTTATGTACACTCTTAGTATCATTCCTAGAGTTATACTTTATCACTTAAACTTCCTCAAGTAAGATCTTATTTAAGTCAAGTACTAAGTTCTCCCATTAGTCCTAACTTCCAGTTTTCTCCCATAAGACCTAAAGCCATTGCTCTGATACCAACTGTAACACCCCGAATTTTCTTAATGTATCTTGAGCATTTAATGGCATTTAATATCAATAAATAACAATAATAAATACTTCAATTTAGGGTTCACAACAGCCCCTTAATTAACCATAAATTCAAAACAATAGCGGAAGCGTAACTTAAACATGTCTTGGTAGGCAACAACCTTAACCTTCAATGTACTTCAACTTACATCAAATAAATAAGCGTACTTAAAACTACTAAATTAAGAATCTTCAATCCACCGTCTTCCCACGGCTACTTTCCTTGTCTTGTCCTTCTACTTAAATCCTGAAAACAAAATTTATAGAGAAGGGATGAGCGAACGAATGCTCAGTAAGTTCATACGTGGCCTCTCCGGTTACTAAGGAGAGACGACCAGAACGAATACTTAGAATAACTTTTCAAAGATAGGTTCAGTTACTTTTGGATTCAAGGCTGCAGAACAATACAGTCTTATTACTTTTAAGATTTCACTTTCAAAGGATTATGGCACTACAATCCAAAGGGATTCATTCAAGTTTCCGTCAATTCCTTGGTAACGTACATTATAACCTCAATGCCAAAGGTACAATTTGTACACCTAGCTTCTTCAGCCAATAGTGTGGGTCGAAACATATATGGTATCCACACACATATGCTCGGGGTCTAGAATCATCCTTGTAATCAGCAATTCCTGAGAGAAGGCATGTGATCACTCATGCAATCCCTAGTTTAAGGACGAGTCTTTTCTAACTGGACTGTCCGTCAATGTCTTTTCTAACTGGACATTGGATGCCTTAACAAGTAAGTAGTTAACTTACAAGTTAAAATTAGAACATACCATGGTACAAGTATGTGATACAAGTTTAAAACTTCGACTTAGTATATCGATGGGGACATCACTAAGTATAGATTATTTCAAGGAACGTTTAATAACGCAGAGTTCATTCAAATACTATCATGCCATACTGATAGCTGTCTTTAGAAAGAATACCGAATTCCAATAAACAGGAGTTCAAATACTGTAAGGAACGTAATCCCTTACCTGAATTGCTTTCCTCGCAATCTCCTCTCTGTGCAAATCTACAAGGCACGGAGTAATTTACTTTAGTACTCTCTACATTGTTAAATGTTTCTACTTAGTTAACTGAGAGATGCGTTTTAACTTCTTTACTTTGTTACTTCTTTCTTTACGTTTAAGTTTCTGACTTTGATTTACTAGTCAGTACTTTAACTTGATATAATTGCAATTAAGTCCTCTGACTTTGAGTTAATTACAATTTGGTCCCTCAACTTTGGTTTAATTGCAAATTTAGTCCTTCAACTTTGGATTAATTGCAGATTGTCCTTCAATTTTAATTCAATTGCAATTTAGTCCTTCCACTTTGGATTAATTGCAGGAGGTCCCTTGACTTTAGTTTAATTGTAACTTGGTCCCTTAACTTTGATTAATTACAATTCAGTCCTTCAGGTTTCCTTTAATTACAGAAAGGTCCTTGGACTTTGGTTCTGCTCATAAGGTCCCC
>JAOWBW010000625.1:144036-202829 GCA_026119855.1 Campanula takesimana
ATCAAGCGGGCATCTCTTTTGCGTCTTTTTTTTTTTTTTTTTACTCCGATTAATGAGGAAGTGTGCATTGACTCTGGGTGAGGAGATAAGACATGTGATTTTGCGGTGAAGACCTCTTGTCACTAAAGATGAGTGACATTGACTCGACTAGGGAAGTGTCCCTAGTATTGACTTTGTATATATTTGTTGAATGACTCACGAAGGCAAGTAAGTCATTAAGAGAGAAGAGAAGGAAAGCCCCAATTTGATTGCAAGAAATTGGGAGTATGCAGAAAGAATAGAAGCCCTAGACTCGACAAGGAACGAAAAGCGATTCCAAATCTAGGAAAGTTATTCAATCTTGAGGTGATTAATTCATTGGAAAATGATCGTACAAAGATGTCTTAACGAGTTCGAGAGGAAGGCCGATCACCAAAACGCGCTAGGGCTAAACATATCTTCTTTCTTGCATGAGACCGGACCCGAAGGTTGCCTACGTTCCTCCAGTGTAGAGGCTCAGGTCACCGTAGTTCTTGTGGATTCTCCATTCGTCGTGATGAATTGTTGCTTCATTGTGATGATTGTTGATGTCTCTTCGTCCTTCGTTGGTGGAATGATGTTGATCCTTGATATGAACTTCTTTGAATGAGGGGGGATTTTTTTTTTTTTTTTTTTTTTTTTTTTTTTTGTGTGCTCTAACTTTTGCCTAGGTTGATTTGAGGATTTCAACCTAGCGAGTTTTTTTTTTTTTTTTTTCCTTTTTTTTTATATCCCCCTTTGAAACATTGCTTGATTTTTCCATGGTCGTTGCTTCACCTTGCTTTGGATTGATTCGATGTTGATGATGTCGCCTTCGTCACGATGTTTAGCTCCTAGGCGTTCAAGTGACGGCCTTCGTTCCAAAACTTGTTTAGACATTTTTTCATCATTTTGCCAAGAATTAATTGAACAACTTGGAAGAGTGTATGAGGACAAGAACGACTTTTATTTGATGACTCAATGGACTCGAACATTTAACATAGGATGAGAGAAAACATTGATGCACACTTAGGAGGACTTTCGACCTTTTTTTTTTTTTTTTTTTAATCCTATTTCTAGGTAGAGAAAGAGAAATGGAGATTGCTGTTGTAGCCCCCATTGTCGTTGTAGTCTTCCTTGTGGCATGATCTCTTGTTGAGGCCCCATTTCAAATCTGAACCCCTTCCTTGATGAGTTCTTGCATGTTCTCACTCTCTGACTGTTGTTCTTCACCCATGGTAAATTCACCATTGTCAATCGAATCTTGGATGATGTCGCGGAGGGAGAAGCAATCCTCGGTGAGATGACCGCTGCATTGGTGACAGTCACACCACTTGTGGTGGGCATGGTTGCGACGTAATGGTTGTGGTTGCTTGTACCCTTGGAGAGGAGAAACTTGTCCCTTGGTTTTGAGAGCTTCGTAGGCCTCGGTGATGGTCATGCCATTGTGAGGGGTATAGACACGGTCGTTGGTGGCACCTTTGTGACTTTTGAGGGGTGAGCCACTTGAGCGTGCTTTACCGTGGACCTTTGCCTTGCTATCGGTGAGCTCTTGCAAACGAGCCTTAAGTTCGGACACTTCTTCCTCGTGAATTTTCCTCTCGAGATCAAGACGTTCTTGCCACAAATCATCCTTGCAGCGGGCATTCTCGACAAGTCTATCCATTTGTTCCCCCATGCCTCTTATTATGTTGAAGAGCCTTTCGTTGGACACGGAGATGTTATCACCCTTGTTGGTGTTGCCGTTGGAAGCCATTGGACCTATTGAGAGAACACGGTCGATCTTAGGTTGGCCCACAAACATATTTTGGGTAAAATAATTAACCCACAAACAAAGGAAAAAGACTCAACCACATAAGAAAAATGACTCTTTTTTTTTTAATTTACAAAAGTCGGAAGGTCGTGGTCCTTTTTGGGGTTTCTAGGAAATAGTGGAATCGTCACACTAGTATGTAGACCATCTCGCGGTCCCATATACTCATCGGATTCCACCACGCTTGTGATACCTACATGTGTCGGGATTAAACTAAATTAATGTAGTAAAGCATAGATGTGGGGACGGATTTTTTATTTTCGTCCAAAATAACCACTTTTGGGGACGGTTTTTTATTGCGTCCGTTTCAATCAAGTTGGCATGTATGATTTGAAAACATTAGTTTAGGGAAACCTCTGTACATAGAAACCGACTTGGTCACAGAGTGTTAGACCCTAACTAGAATTGTGTGGTTTGTGCTCGGCTAAAGAGAGGCTTAAAGGTCACCCCCGACATGTAGTCATGAACTACGCCACGGGCTGAGGTTTACCGCTTCGAAAGAGCCAAGGTCGAGTGGAGCTTGAAACTTTCTGGGACGGGCCTCGACGGGTTTGGGGTTGGACTTGTGCGACTCGATAGTTTGCAATTTATAGGAGTAATGTGCATGTAGTGTGAGGTCTAACAAGTGACAAAATATTTTTTTTTTCAAAGAAAGGAAAAAAACAAATAAGCACATATTTACAACTTTCGAATCACCCGTGTGACCGATAAAAACGAAACAGAAAATAAAAAGCAATTATGTGCAGGCCCGGTGCCCACACACTGTCAAGACTGTCCATTCAGTTCCCTGTTTCTGTTCTGGAAAATTTCCCAGACGCGCGCGCTTTGGGATTTGAGGATGGGAGGAGCGCGCCTTAGGAACTAGAGGGCAGAGGCGCCCGCTTCTGGGCAGTACCTGCAAATCAGCGGGTTCAAGGGATTGTCTTGACCCTAAATTATAGAACTTTTTCCCCTGCAGTAAACGTTAGCACAGAAACATGGAATTGAAGGACAAGATGGGAGGCGGAGATTCTGGTAATTAGGGTCGGACGCGCGCGGTTTAGGCCAAGAAGGCCAGAGGCGCGCGCTTCCTACCCTTTTTACTAGAATGCCCAGAAAATAAAATAAAAGAACACCAAAAATGAAAAACGCAAGTTTAACCCTCAATGTCCCCAGCGGAGTCGCCACTGTAGATACCCCGGGGGACCACGGCTTGGCTAGAGCGCGTGAATTACCTAAGATGTCTACTTGATTTTAAGAGTCGCAACCCACGTTTTAGAGGAACGCGAGAAAACCTAAGAAAGATAGCCTTTTTTGTACGAAAACCAGAGATTCGGGAAGAGAAGGGTTCGGGGGTTAGGTGACGGAGTGGGAAGTACTTAAACACCCACTCCGCCCCGCTTACGTGGGTCTTGCTACTTTTGGTGTTATAATGCTAAAAAGTTCTTCTATTGATATTAAAATGTGCTAACAATTATATAGTAAAGAAAAAGAGAATTAAAAGAGAATTGTTTTATTGATTAAATGGTAAAGATTACATATCAAACTATTCTATCAATTATATTAAGAAAAGAATGGTAAATTAAAGTAGAGATTAAAATGTAGGGAGATAACCTTAACCAACTTTAATGTAGTAAAGTGGTCACTTGGTCATGTCCCAATTGATGGGTATTGCATACATTACTAAGACATGTAAAATGAGAGAAGAAGAATAAAGTACCTTAAGAAAGAGGACTTCAAACTTGTACTTGAAAATGGTGTTGTTGTAGGGAAATTGTTGTAGAACAATTTGTGTAGAGTCTTGTTACGAAGAACTCTTGTTGGGAGAGTTTGTGTAGAGAATTGTGTATAGTGTTTGTATAGAGAAATTTCAAGTCTAAAAATGAGGTCCCTTTTCCAAGGTAGGAGATGGTGGTTTTTATAGGTAAAATTAGGAGGGAAAGGTTGGAGGAAAATTGGTCAATCCATGTGAAATGGAATTGACCAATCAAGAAAAAGATAAATAAAAGAATTAATGAAAGAAATAAAAGAAAATCAAATAATAATAAAAAGAAATATTTTGTTTTAAAGACATGGCTAGAATATTAGGATTGGAGGTTACAAACTAAGGGGGATGAATGTGGATGTAAAAAGGAGTGTTTGTGATCAAGAAAAGGAGGGAAAAATACTGCAATCCGTAACTGCCAAAATGGGAAGCGCGCGAGTCCCGCTTTTAGGGCGAGACGCGCGCGCAGCCCACAAGAAGTGCCGGAGGCGCGCGAGTCTAAAAATGACAGAATCACAGAAAAGACTCAAAAGTTAATTCTGTTACGCAGTTTAGTCCAAAACTAACGGAATTAGTTAGGAACTTAACGGAAGTAACAGAAATTAACAAAAACAAGTAAAATAAAAATACTATGTATGCAATCGGGGTGAGAGGCCCAAGGTGGGGTGTCTACACCTTGATTTGGCACTTGATGTCTTGGCTTCGTCTTCTTGATGTTTAGCCCCTAGGCGTTCAAGTGATGGCCTTCATTCCAAAACTCGTTTAGACATCTTTTCATCATTTTTCCAAGAATTAAATTGAACAACTTGGAATTGTGTATGAGGACAAGAACGACTTTTATTAAGATCGACTCAAATTTTAACATTAATGAGAATGAAGAAAACTTAATGCACACATTAGATGACTTAGATTTTTTTTCTTTAATCCTATTTCTAGGTAGAGAAAGAGAAACGAAGATTGCTGTCGTCATCCTTGTCGTTGTAGTTCTGCTTGTGGCATGATCCCTTGTTGAAGCCCCATTTCAAAACCAAGCCTTTTCTTTGATGAGTTCTTGCATGTTGTCACTCTCTAAAGGTTGTTCTTCACCCACAGTAAAGTCACCATTGTCGATCAAATCTTGGATGATATTTCAGAGAGTGAAGCATTTCTCGGTAGTGTGGCCACTATGCTTGTGGTAGTCGCACCATTCACTATGTGCGTGATTCTTTGGTATCATCTTGGGCTTGTATCCTTCTAAAGGCTTGATCTTTCCACTTGACACCAAAGTTTCAAATGCTTCGTCTTGGGTTACTCCTACGAGAGGAGTGAAAACTCAGTTGTTGGCGGCACCTTTTTAAGTTTTGAGGGGCGGGCCATTTGAGCATGCATTATCATCGACCTTTGCCTTGTTGTCGGTGAACTCTTGCAGACGGGCCCTAAGTTCGGAAACTTCTTCCTCGTGAATTCTCCTCTCGAGATCAAAACGGTCTTGCCACAAATCGTCTTTGCATCGGGCATCCTCGACAAGTCTATACATATGTTCCCCCATGGCTCTCATTATGTCAAATAGCTTTTCGTTGGACACGGAAAAATACCCACCGTTGTTATTGTTACCGTTGGAAGCCATTGGACCTATTGGAAGAACACGGTTGATCTTAGGATGGCCCACAAACACCTTTTGAGTAAAATAATTTAACCCATAAACAAGCAAAAAAGACTCGAACCACATAGGAAAAAAGTTTTTTTTTTATTATTTATTTACAAAAGTCGGAAGGACGTAGTCCTTTTTGGGGTTTCTAGAAAAATAGTGGAATCGTCACACTAGTATATAGACCTTCTCGTGGTCCCATATACGCATCGGATTCCACCACGCTTGTGATACCTACATGTGACGGGATTAAACTAAATTAATGTCATAAAGCATACATGCGGGGGGACGGAGTTTTATTTCGTCCATAATAACCACTTGTTTCCTTTGGAAACGGCATCTATGATTTGATGACATTAGTTTAGGGAAATCTCGACACACGAAAGCCGACTTGGTCATGGAGTGTTAGAACCTAACTAGAATTGTGTTAGCTTGTGGTCGGCTAAAGAGAGGCTTAATGGTCAACCCCGGCATGTAGTCGTGAACTATGCCACGGGTTGAGGTTTACCGCTTCGAGAGAGTCAAGGTCGGGTGGAGCTTGAAACTCTCTAGGACGGGCCTCGACGGGTTTGGGGTTATGGACTTTATGCGACTCGATTATGAGAAATTCGTAGGAATATGTGCATGTAGTGTGAGGTCAAGCCAAGTGACAAAATAAATTTTTTTCAAAGAAAGAAAAAACAAATAAGCACGTATGTACAACTTTCGGATCATCCGTGTGACCGATAAAATAAATAGAAAGTAAAATCATTCATGTGCAGGCCCGGTGCCCACACACTGTCAAAACTGTTTTGTTTCTGTGCACTGTTCGGTTTTTTGAAAATGCCCAGAAGCGCGCGCATTTGGGTTCCTATGTGGGAGGCGCGCGCATTAGAGAAAGAGGGGAAGAGGCGCCCGCTTCTGGGTGAAAAACATGCAAATCAGTGGGTTTAAGGGATTGCCTTGACCCTAAATAAGAAAACATTCCCCTGCAGAATTTGTTAGCACAGAAACATGAAATGGAAGGACAAGAAGGAAGGCGGGCGATTCTGGTGGTTAGGGTCGGACGCGCGCGCTTTAGGCCAAGAAGGCCAAAGGCGCGCGCTTCCAACCCTTTTCACCAGAATGCCCAGAAAACAGAATAAAGAATACCAAAAAGTAAGCAACGCAAGTTTAACCCTCAAACAGTCCCCAACGGAGTCGCCACTATAGATACCCCGGAAAAACCACGGCTTAGGCTAGAGCGGTGGAAGGATCCTAGGATGTTTAACTTATTTTAATTGTTTAGAGTCGCCACCTATATTTTTAAAGGAACATAAGAAAAACCTAAAAATAGCCTAATTTATGTACAAAACCAGAGATTTGGGAAGAGAAGGGTTCGGGGGTTAGGTGACGGAGTGGGAAGTGCTTAAACAGCCACTCCGCCCCGCTTACGCGAGTCTTCCTACTAAAGGTGTTCTAATGTAAAAAAGTCCTTCAATTAATAAATAGTGCTAACAATTATATGATAGATAAAAAGGAGAAATAAAAGAGAATTGTTTTATTGATGAATTTATGCTAAAGATTACATTAAGAGAAGAATAGTAAAATAAACTAGAGTTTAGAATGTTGGAATATAACCTTGACCAAACATCAATAGTGCAGTAACCTTTTTGGTTATGTTCCTGTTTATGGAGATTGCATACACATTAGAGAAGTAAATGATGAAGAAAGATATTAAGAGTTTAGAAGAAGAAAATGGGCATTGTACCTTGTGCTTGAATGGGGAAGAACCAAATTTCCTATGAAAATGGAATTTGTGTTTTTTAGAGTGTTCTTGAGTCAAGAATTGTTGATGTTTTTGTGGTAAAAGAGTCCTCCCTTTTCCATGGTGGAATGAAGATGTATTTATAGGTGTAGGGAGAGTGTTTGTGGTCACAAAGATGACCCTTCCCCGGATCAAGCCAAGGCATAATGGTTTTGGGGGTTACAAATCAGAAAAGGAGGGAGATTTGGAATAATATGGGATTCTGGAGGTGGGAAACGCGCACATCCCACCCCCCCATGGGAGGCGCACGCCTCTCACAAAGGAGGACAAAGGCGCGCACGTCCCATCTTCAGGAAATCCATATTTTAGCCCAAAAGTTAACCTTGTTATGCAGTTAAGCCCCTAAACTAACGAAATCAGTCAGAAACTTAACAAACACCACGAAAGTCAACAAAAACAAAGACTCAAGGTTGACCTTTGTCACTTAGTCAAGTCCAAGACTAACGGAGTAAGTCAAGAACTTAAAGGAAAGTAACAAAAGTTAACGAAAAGTGACAAAACTTAACAGAAAAGAGGAAGACAGAGAATGTGTATGCAATCGGGACATGAGAGGTCCAAGGCGGGGTGTCTACACATCTCTCTATTCTAAATTCATCAATGAACTACGCTGACCTGAGCTTCTCATTTTGAGAAGAACGTACGCAATTTTCGGATCCGGTCTCAAACACACACACACACACACATTGATCATGATAGAAAGACCGATTCGTCGGGCAATAAGAGTGATCGCATGAATATTCTTCTCTTATTGTAATTTGACCCCCTAACCCTATTATTCTCATAAATGGTTTTCTCAATGTTTTAACTACAAATAAAACAACGTGACGACTCTCAATTTCAATCGGACGTATTCACAGGAGGCTAATTTAACAAACAGATTGACTACTTTCCCTATTCCAATCATACACCATTCCTTCACCTCCATGAAGACTGCTTCGCCTCACATAGAAAAATCTGTTTTTCCAACCCCTATCCTTGTCAATTGATTCAAACACCAAGCTTTGTGACTTAGATTTAACCCTAAAACCGTACCTAGATGACCCATGAGACCTGATATCATAACAACATGCCAACACCTCTAAACCAACTTTCCAACCTGTCAAAACACTCAATCTATCAAAAGTTGTTAATGCCCTCCAACCAACAGGCATCAATTTGGTAAAGGAAATTTTTGAGACCTCAAAGAAATGGCTAATCAAAGATGAAAAAGGGAACTTTAACCCTATGGAAAAAGGATATTCCAAAAAGAAAATCCATTATAGTGACACACAATCGGAGGTCAAGTTAGGGTTAGGGTTCATAAATTATGTACCTTTAGGAAAAACCTTTTTCAAGACCTCAATGTCAGACAAAGAAAGCTCACAATGCTCTTCATCAGGATTATAAAGTAAACCCATACACTTAAAGCCATTAGGTAGAACAACATCTTGATCTATTGGATCCTCCATGATTTTCATAAAGGAAAGCGAATAGAAAAGTTGGGAAAGAGAAAACAGAACTCACCTTGCTTGAAGAAATCCCCCCTCCTTCTTTGTGGTAAATAAACTGCCTACCTCTCGAATTAATAGGAAGATTTGACGGTTTGAAAAACCCATCATGACTCTGCTTACCTCAAGCCTTCCACCAAAGACACGTACCTTCAACCACCCAAAACTTAATGATGTAGTGGGCGACGCTAGTTAGTGAAGTGAATTTTCAAATTCAAAAACCTTTTTGACATCAAAAATTAGGGGCAATTGTTTGGGGAGAAAAATCAGCATCCAAGCCGTACAGCTAAACGGACAACTTGATGGTACATCCTAACTAGTGTAGCATGATTTATGTGTAAATGTTACTGCTCCTACTTTTCTGGTTCCCAAAACAGATCATAGAAGTTAAATTGCGCACGAGGACCAAGTCAAAAACTAAAGCTTATCGTCGACAAGCAAAGAGACTGCGTCAACATCAACAAACTCTCCGAGATCTTAGGCATTGATGGATAGTTTACATTATTCTTTTAGTATAAATAGTTAACACATTCTATGTAACACACACAATGCGCACTGCATTTTTACTTTGAGTTATACTCTTACTTTCAATCTCCTTGTACTTCCATCACCATTAATAAAATCTTGCCATTGGAGGTTTTATGCCGGCGAACAAGTTGTTCAAGGGCTTTCCTCGTCTAAATACCGTGTCAATTATTTCTTTAGTTCTTAGCATTATATTCCATTGTGCCCATCTTTACTTCTTGAAGTTAAATATTAAAATTTGACCAAAACAGAAACAAAATCAAAATCCCAGAAATTTCATTACCTTTTTCTCAAGCACATTCTCACTAGGCTCCACGCTCTGAACATCAACAACCTCTTCAACCTTTATCTTCTTCATCAAGCTGCCTTCACCAACCTAAACTTTGAGGACCAGTGGCTTACTACTGCGCTCATCTTTTAGCTTGCCTCTGTATTTAGCCACCAACTCACTTGCTACAAATCCAGACTGAGAACGAGTTGCTACCACAAAAAACTTGCAGTCAGAATGATCACAAATATACAAAATAAAGAAACTAATGAAAAAGCTCTTACCAGACGAGATCTTGCACTTGGTGGAACTAGCTTCTTCAGATTCTTCAACAGCAGTAAGGCAAACAAACTTACGCCTAGACAGAGGCAGAGCACAAACCTTTACAACTATGCTCAGCGTGTCAACCCTCTTTGGAAACAGCACATCCAACTTGGTAACTGCAGGTTGTCGAAATAAACAAGTTAGGAAAAGCATATGGAAATTTGAAAGAGAAACAACTAGAAGATAGAACAACCACTTACCTTCACTCTTCCACTCAGAACTAACCTTCTCAAATCCCTCCAAACTGCTTATTTTCACATAAAAGAACCTATTTTTCCACTTTGTATCAGCATCCACAGAATCCACTACCAAGCTATAAGATTTGGTTTTCACCCTAAAACCGAACCTTGTGCACCCATGAGTTCTCAGGATGTAACAAAAAGCTAACTCCTGAAGACCAACCCTTAGACCTCTCTCAACACTCAACCTATCTAAAGTGGCTAAGTTTCTCCACCCAACCGGCATGAGTTGTGTATATGCTAGACCAGTGGTCTCAAAGAAACAAGTTATAAGGGAAGAGAAGGGGAATTTCAAACCTATAGCAAATCGATATTCAATAAAACCAATCCAATCCACAGACAGTCAGTCAGAAGTAAGAAAGGGATTAGGGTTCATAAATTCGGCATTTTTACCCTCCTTTAGGGCTTCAAGATCAGACATAGAAAAAACACATCTTTCTTTATTAGGGCGTTCTATAAACCCTAAACACCTAAAACCAACTGGTAATTCATCACCCATATTAAAGACGACAATCAAAGAAAAAAGATTAGAAGGAGAAAGAAAAAGGACTCCCCAGAAATTGGGAAAGCAATTTGGTTTTCTTTGCGAAATTAGCAGAGAGGAAGGATCTAGACAAGTGCCTCTAAAAGAGCAATCTGATGGTTCAAGACTCCGAATAGGACTCAAGTACCTAGATCCTATACACCTATAAAACTTGTCCAATTTCATATCTCGTGCTGAATTACATAAAATTGACCAAAACAATGTTGAAGCAATTAACCAAAGCTACCCATGTGTTCACTATATAAAGATCAAGAGTTACTCCTCTCATAAACAATTGATTTCGAGATGGATCCTGAGACTTCATTAGCCTTCAACCTCTCTTCCCCAACCCCGCCTCTGCCTCGACCTACACCTCCACTTCCCCAGCTCTGCACGTCACTGCCCCTCCATCCCCATCACCTCTTCCACTTCTTCCCCCACACAATATTACAACCCCCACCCCTTTCCCTCTTCTCTCTCTCTCCGCACCTCCTCTCACCATCAGTTTTAATGTTGGCAGTAGGTCCCACATGTTCATTCAAGTTACTATGTACTTCTTTTAATGGTATCATTATGGATATTTTTATAAACGAATTTATAAAATTTCCTACAGTAGTTTTTATTTCTTTTCTCTCTTTTTAGGGGTGTGCACAGCTCAGTTTGGTTCGGTTTTAGACCAAAACCGAGAACGAACCAAAGAATATCAGTTTTAGGTGTTTGTAACCAAGAAGGTTTGGTTTATTAATGATTCGGTGTGTTTGGTTTCTGTTTGGTTTGGTGTCATTTGGGACCATAGAAATCTGGAATGGACTGTTCATGAAAAAGTTTCTCTCTTTTTATTTCCTTCAAACATTTTTGTGCATGATATGAGTAAAACATTTAGACAATAAATTAGCTATAAACATAGTAAAACATTTAGACAATAAATTAGCTATAAACATAGTTAAACATTGAGATGGTCTACGAAACAATTGAGGTAACTAATTAATTGGCAAAAGTAGCTTAAGGGAGTAGAAAGTGATAAAGTCTGAGGTTCCATCCTAAAACTAATTGGCAATGGGAGGAGTAGCCCAGGATCTTTATATAGTCAATGCTTGGCTAGTTAATTCCCGATATGGGATAATTGACTCTAACACACCCCCTCAAGTGTAGCTGGGCTTTGCCAAGGCTTACAACGTGGACTTGTTACGGGTGGCACGGAGTAACATCGTGGGCTGTTGGGCCTGCACGTGTAACGGGTCAGCTCTAATACCATGATAAAGTCTGAGGTTTAAGAAATCATAAGAGAAGAGAATTGGAGAATACTTTTCCTTTGATCAATTAACGTATGTGCAGTACATAGGATATATACAAGACCCTCAAACTAATCTTGGTAACCTAGGACACTATTATGGACTAATATTGACATAACCAAATATTCATATATATACTATAATTACGGGATCTGATATATTATGATAGAGATCACAATATCTCGACTTATACCCCCCTCAAGTGAGACGTCCGGAGGGAAGGCGAAGCTTGATAAAGAGGGCTTGAAAATGTGGTTTAGCTAAGCCTTTGGTGAACACATCAGCTAACTGATCATCGGTGGAGACATAGCACAACTGTAAAAACCCTTTGGTGACTAATTCTCGGACAAAGTGATAATCAATTTCAATATGGCGAGTCCGAGCATGGAAGACAGGGTTGTGCACCATATTAATAGCCGACAAATTATCACAAAATAGTGTCGGGGAAGAGAATGGGAGACGGAGTTCCCAGAAGAGATAAGAAAACCACCGCAGCTCAGCTGTGGTTGTGGCAATAGCGTGATATTCAGCTTCACTATTGGAACGTGACACAGTGGATTGTTTCTTTGCTGTCCAAGAGACGAGGTTTGGGCCAACAAAGATACATGCACCAGTAGTAGAACGTCTATCATCAGGGTCACCTGCCCAGTCAGCATCAGAATAGGCATAGATGGAAATGTTGGGTGAGCGGTGGAATGTAAGGCCCAAATCTAGAGTACCCTTCACAAACTGAAGTATCCGTTTGGAATATATGAGATGAGTGGTCCTCAGTTGATGTATAAACTGACACACCTGATTAACGGAGAATGCGATGTCAGGACGAGTGAGGGTAAGGTAATGTAAACCACCAACAAGACTCCGATATATAGTGGGATCAGGGATCGGGTCACCGTCGTGAGCAGACAGCCGAGTGTGAGGTAGAGACGGAGTAGAGGCAGGTTTACAATCTGACATGTTGAAGCGGTCAATAAGATCAAGCACGTACCGTTTCTGGCATAACTGTAGTGTAGAGGTTCCGCGAGAAGCTTCAAGACCCAAGAAAAAGCTGAGATTGGCTAAGCGGCGACTGTCAAAGGTATCACATATCTTATCAATGATGGAAGAGATTGTAGCGGAAGACGATCCCGTAACAATAATGTCGTCGACATACACTAGAATGATGGTAGTCAGTAGAAGAATGTCGTATAAAAAATGAGGAGTCCGAACGACTATTAAAGAAGTGATGACGAATCAGGAAATCATGAAGACGTTGAAACATGCCCTAGGTGACTGTTTCAAGCCGTAGAGTGCCTTATGTAGTCTGCAGACTGAATGAGGTTGAGATGGGTCAGAGAACCCTGGTGGTTGTTTCATATAGACCTCTTCGTTTAGAACTCCATTCAGAAAGGCATTACGGACGTCAAGTTGCATGATATCCTATGAGCGAGAATGAGCAACGGACAGTACTGTGCGAATGGTAGAAGGTTTCATAACAGGACTGAAAGTCTTGTCATAGTCCAACCCATCTTGTTGAGTAAACCCTTGAGAAACTAAACGAGATTTATGTTGCTCAATCGAACCGTCAGCTTTGCGGTTGACCTTGAAGATCCAACGACACCCAAGTACATTCATCTGTGGTTGATAAGGAACAAGGGACCACATCTGATTTTTATGAAGAGCAGAGAGTTCCTCTTGCATCGCATTGTTCCAATGAGGAAATTTGGAAGCCTGTTTGAAGGTCCGTGGTTCATAAGAGAGCAGGTCATTTTGAATAGCCACCAAAGCCGAGGGAAGAGTGTGTGGAAAGGTGGCCACATACAACTCAGATAATGCCTTGAACCAAAGAGGTGAAGTAGAGGAATTAGCTGCAGTGGACGAGGAGCTAGATGCGGTAGGTATTAACGAGGTGTCAGATGTAAGAGGAGAAGCTGTAGGGGTATTGGTGGACACCAGAGAAGTAGAGAGGGTTGTAAAGACACCCGGGGTAACTTTAGGACTGGACAAGACAGCCGGCTGTAGCCGACACAGAATTGGGCTGTTGTTGAAGTTGGGTCTGGTCACTGGCCCAGATGGGGGAGATGACTGAGAAGCTGGAGTGGGTTGGGCAATGGGAGATGGCCCATTTGTAGCAGCTGGCTGGACTGAAGAAGCCGCAGAAGAACAGGAGCAACTGGCTGTATATTGGGTCTGAATGATGGACCAGCCGAATGAGAGAGTTGGGTGTCCAAGTGTACATATGGGCCAAATACAGCTTCATCACTACCTGTAATCAATTTGTTTGTGCTATTGTCTTGCCAAGGAAAATGAGATTCGTCAAAAAGCACATGCCTAGATAAATAAACTTTGCCATTTGATAAATCTAAACAACGATATCCCTTACGACAATTATCATATCCAAGAAAAATGCTGTGTGTTAATTTTGGCATAAGTTTGTGAGCATTAGTAGGAAGAATATGAGGAAAACAGGAGCACCCAAACACTTTAAGAAGACGATATTCGGGTTGACGTTTCCACAATTTTTGGTAAGGAGAGACAAAATGGTGTTTACGCATAGGAAGTCTATTGATGAGATGAACGGCAGTGTTGAAAGCTTCAAGCCAAAATTTATAAGGAACTTTAGCTTTGGCCATAAGACACAATCCTGTTTCGACTATGTGACGATGTTTACGCTTGACTATACCATTTTGTTGAGGGGTGTAGGGACAGGTGAGTTGATGTCTAATGCCTTCTTTCTGAAGAAAGGAGGTAAAAGCACGCCCCGTAAATTCACCCCCATCGGTTTGTACTGTTTTAACAGTATGAATAGCAGATATGCGACGAGACAATTGTTTTTCAATCTGAGTTTTAAAGGTAGCAAAAATTGAAGTAACCTCAGATTTATGAGTCATAGGAAACAACCACACAAAACGGGAAAATCATCAACAATTGACAAATAAAAACGAAATCCATTCAAAGAAAGAACGGGAGCAGGGCCCCATACATCTAAATGCAGGGCCCCATACATCTAAATGCAGCATATCTAAAGGATTCAATGCATTAAATGTTCTAGGTGAAAAAGACAATCGGCTAGACTTTCCTAAGGGACATAAATGACAACAATGTTTTTCATTTATTTTATCACTTAAAGGAAGATTAAAATGACGACAAAAAACTTGTAAAACTGGAGTGGACGGATGACCTAAGCGAGCATGCCAAACATCCTGACTGGAACGTTCACCAAGGAGAGCGACTGGATTGTTCTACGACTGAGAGTTAAAAGAGAGCTGATATAAACCTCCAGAATTACTGCTAGTAATTATAATCTCCTTCGTGCGATTGTCCTTAACACGAAAACCATACGAGTCAAGTTCAAAGAAGCAATTATTATCCTTAGAAAATTGACGAATGGATAGTAAAGGTCGATGTATGTGTGGGACAAACAAAACATTATGGAGACTAAAAGACCGATTATTAATAGAAAGAAAAGAATTACCAATGCCAGAAATTTTCAACTTAGAACCATTACTAACAGTGACTACATCATTACCTGAGTACGGATAATAGCCGGAGAGAGAGGACGGATCCACAGTCATATGGTTCGTAGCCCCGCTGTCAAGAATATGAGGTTCCGAGTAGGTCATGTAGGCTGCATTAGTATTTGTAGGACAATCTCGTGCCCCGTGTCCCACTTGAAAGCACCATTGACAAGTGATGGGTGGGGAAGGAAAAATACCCGACCCATTAGAACGGAAAGGACCCCCACGTCTAAGTTGTTATTTGAACCACGGCCCCAATTCTACCCTTGACCGCGACCATAGTTCGGCCGGTACCCATTGTTCCAATTACCTCGACCACCATTGTTGCCCCTACCATGCCGATTGCTGTTATTCCTATTCTGACCACCACGGCCTCCCCTATTGTTACCACCACCGCGAGAGGGACCACCATTATTACCAGCGTAGTGAGCCTGGGGAGGCACCGACGCCGACGGAGCAGCTGCTATCAAAGCCGTCGATTGGATTACTGGTGTTGCAAACTTCTGAAGGAGGATTTTTTCCTTGAGTAGTAGATCTGATAACACATCCAATGTAAGAGGATTGCGGGCGTGAATTGCTGCAGCAGAGGTGAGAAATTGCTTATACTCTTGTCCAAGACCACCACAAATACGCTGAATGATGACTGAATCATCCACTGGTTCACCGGCGGCAGCTAGAGCATCTGTAATCTGAGAAGCCTTTAAGAGATAATCTGCAATTGATGTGTCGGAGGATTTCTTTAGGTCATGCAATTTCTCTTTAAGGGTTTCAATTTGGAGAGCGGAGGTCGCCCCAAATTTGTTGGCTAACACGGTCCAAGCTTCTGGTGCCGTGTCACTGGAATTGAGATAGGGTTGCATGACGGGGGTAACCATGCCTTTTATCCACCCACAAACGAGATCAGTGGCTGTTTTCCAAGTGATGTGGTCGGGATTAGGCTTGCCATCTGCAAGAGTAGCAGCCGGTTGATGAAGTTCAATAACAAAAAGAAGGTTGTGGGTGCGAAGGAGAGTTTTGAATAAGGTACTCCAATTAACATAATTCTCTTTGGTTAAATAGGTCTATCCCATTATGGTGGTGGGATTGTAGAAGACTGGAAGGGGATTAGAAGGAGATGTGCCGGAAAGAAAGAAGAAGAAGACAAGTACGTCTAGAGGGATCGTAAAGATCAGACTGATACCATGATAAAATCTGAGGTTCCATCCCAAAACCAATTGGCAATGGGAGGAGTAGCCCATGATCTTTATATAGTCAATGCTTGGCTAGTTAATTCCCGATATGGGATAATTGACTCTAACAGAAAGCAAATATATAATTCGCAGAAAAAGAAAAGGAGAAAAATATTAAGAAAGAATTTTAAAATGATATGCTAAAACCAATTGAGGTAACTAATCCATTGACAATATATGTCAATCCTCAACACTAAAGCTGCATGTACACAACTCTTACCGGCTCGGATCGGTTTTATAACGGTGTGAATTTTTCCTAAACCAAAACCGAACCAATTTATTCGGTTTTTGATTTTTCATGAACAGTCCCGAACCTATAAGCTACAGGTTGGTTTTTCTGTCTCAATTTTTTGAATTATTTCGGTGCTAATGAATTTTTTCTGTTTTTCACCCCTACTTTAAAAAAAATAAAAAAATCACAGTCATGTAATAGGCATTAAAGAGTCCAAGTCGGTAGGACTGAAGTAGCTTATTTCATTGAATTTTGGAAGGTCGGTTGGCAAGCTTTGATGACAAGAACAGACTAGCGTGTTAATTGGTGCAATAAGCTGGTGGCCTGTTGAGTGCATTATTGAACTATGATTTTGTGCGGAGTTCTTGTGGTTGCCTCTCGCCTCTCGCCTCTTGCCGTTACATAAGTCTAATTAGTTGACAACCGTTACCCCGTAACATAATTGAGTCTTTTCAACATGCATTCATTACATTTCTTAGTTGCTTTATTATTTAAAATGGACCATGTGAACTTGTCATTTTCACAACAAAAACTCCCTACCCACTTTATCTCTCCTACTTTCTCTTACTTACTTTTTCATACAAACAACATTTATTTTTTCTTAATCTCCGTGTAAAGTCAAACTAAGAACCTTAGTCCGGGACGGAGGGAGTACAAAAATCATAAAAAATAAGTGGTACTACATCAGTCTCAATTAATAAAAAAAATAAAAATAAAAAAACCAAATTTTCTCTCGATCAAGAGTAACCTTAAAAATTTTGAACTTTCACTTCGAGACATAGGGAGTAATATAGCTAAACCGAGAAATGCAGTCATGGACAAAATAGTGTAAAAATGGACTAGCAAACTGTACAAGGTGGAGGCGGTGGTGGGAGCAGCATAACACGAGTGCTACTGCTACAAGGTGGTGGAGGAGGAGGAACATAGACATAAGAATTTCTGGAACTTGGTGGCACTGCTGGTGGAGGCGGCAGCAACCTAGGTTTCCTACATGGTGAAGGAGGGACATTTTGACGACCTGGATTTTTGTTTGCCACAGGAGTCAGAGTTGGGATCGTCAGCCTAGGTGGCCTTCTTATTATTCCCCGTGACCCTTCAAATAGCTGCACGTTATGATAGAATGGCGCCCAAAATTGTTCTTGATTAGAAACTCGACCAATAAGTCGTGCTTCGGATAAAAAATCAGAAGCACACAGCAAAAAAAGAAGGAAGTGCATACTGCAAGAAGAACGTGAAAGAATTATAGACATTTTGAACCAGGAATTGTATGAGGAATCGTTAGTATGAAGACAATGATGCTTTATTAACTATGTTTTCACTGAATCTATCTTCTATATATGCATATATCCAGCTGTGATATTTGGGTAAAGTCTACGGTGTCAGCTTGGAAGTCAAGCTTCACGTGGTTGTGGACAATTATACTTGCCTGACATAAGAAGTCAAATTTTCTCACTACATGCAAGTCAACTACACATCATTTTCATCATCTTGGTTCACAAAATAATTACTCCCTCCGTCGCGGGCCCGAGTATATATCCACCATTCCTTTTTAGTCCGTCATGTCCACTTCCTTAAATGACAAATAATCTTTACTATTCCTCCTACTCATTCTCTCTCCTACTTACTTTTACCTTCACAACACCAATCAACTTACTATTCTCTCCCACTCATTCTCTCTCCTACTTTACTTTTATACTCACAACACTGACATTACATCCACCATTTCTTAATATCTGTGCAAATGGGAGGGTGGACATATACTCTGGGGCGGAGGGAGTAGTTGATTTCAATTCAAAGAAAGTTGTTTTGTGCTTTGTTCTTTGGCAAATGAATCGTAAAAAGATGTCTTGACAAGTTCGAGAGGAACGCCGATCACCATAATGCATCAGGACTAAACATGTCTTCTTTCTTGCATGTGACCGCCCGAAGGTTGCCTACGTTTCTCCAGTGTAGAGGCTCAGGTCGCCGTAGTTCTTGTTGATGCTCCTTTCGTCGTGATGGTTGTTGATGTTGCTTTGTCCTTCGTTGGTGGATGGAATAAAGTTGATCTTACTGTGAATTTCTTTGATTGAGAGGGGGATTTATTTTTTTTATTTTTTTTTGTGCTCTAACTTTTGCCTAGGTTGTTTTGAAGAGTTTCAACATAGTGAGATTTTCACCCTTTTTGTTTTGTTCCCCCTTTGTGAAATGAGATGTCTTCATGGTTGTTGCTCCACTATTATTCGTCGTTCGATGCCTTGACTTTGTCTTCTTCAAGTGATGTGTAGCTCCTAGGCGTTTAAGTGATAGTCTTCGTTCTAAAACTCGTCTAGACATCTTTTCATCATTTTGCCAAGAATTATTTAGATTGAACAACTTGGAGGAGTGTATGAGGACGAGAACGACTTTTATTTGATGATAAGACCGACTCTCAAACATTAACATTAATGGGAAGGCAGAAAACTTAATGCACACATTTAGAGGACTTTGACTCTCTTTTTTTTTTTTTGGTAGAGAGAGAAAAAGGGAGTTTTCCCTAGCCTTTGCCGTTGTAGTCCTCGTTGTTGTCGTAGTCCTCAAAACTGTTGTAACCTTCTTCCATGCCTTTGTTCGGATCTCTCAGGATTTCCTCGGTGTCGGAGATTTTCTCATATGATTCCTTGGTTACTTCACGGGACAAATTGTCGATTCTGATCCCCGCATCATACATGTGTGCAAGATCCTGATAAAAGGCCATACTAAGATGAGCTCAGTAGTCCATATTCAAGCACTTCATGAAGATATCCATTTGTTCCTTCATTGAAGGCCTGTAGACACCCCGCCTTGGACCTCTCACCTCGATTGCGTACATAGTATTTTTATTTAACTTATTTTTGTTGATTTCTGTTACTTCGGTTAAGTTCCTAATTGATTCCGTTAGTTTTGCCTACGGGATGCGCGCGCCTCTCGCGGTCGAAGCAGGAAGCGCGCGCCTCCCATTATGGCAGTTAACGATGTCAGTCATTTCCCTCATTTTTCTTGATCACAAAAACCTCTTTTTATCTCCACATTCACCCCCCCTAGGTTTGTAACTCCCAATCCCATATTCTTAGCTATTTCTTTAAAACAAAATATTTCTTTTATTTATTATTTGATTTTCTCTTTCTTATTTATGTTTATTTATTTTCTTATTGGTTGAAAAGCCATCTTTTCCTCTATTTTCTACCTATTTAAACCCCTCTTTGTTACCTTAGAAAAGGACTCAACTTCTCTTCTCTACAAAAACTATACACAAGTTCTTGGACTTGAAATTTCTTCACAACTACACTATACACAATTCTCCCAAAATCATGCATTTGAGATAAGAAGATGGAAAAGCAAAGATTTACCTAAGCGTTTTCTTCAAGAATCCCATGGATGGCCTTGACTAAAGGCCTTGATCCTCCAAATTTCGTGGGTATCAAGAGGAGCTGATTAGAAGAGCTTCCTTGGTCAGATTTTGAGTGGGTGTTTGGTGAATATAGAGTCTACCCTTTTTCTGGTTCAAGAACCTTATATTTATAGGGGATTTTGAACTAGGGTTTTGGCCAAGAAGGTAAGTTGAGATGGGAATCAATGAGTTGATCTCCACAGAGGTATTTTCGGACTCTGGGATCGGCCATTAGGTTTTCCCGGATTGCATGAGTGTTTGCCAAGAAAAGGGGTTAAGATCAACAAGGAAACTGACCAAAAACCTGACTGTCGAGGGCGATACCTCGTACGAGACATCAATGTCTTCTACGAGGCATCTAAGTGCTGGAATCACTTATTTGCCCTCTGCGATAGTTTTAATGTTCAGTTTGGCCCCTAACTAACGGAGTCAGTCAGAAACTTAACAAATCATGTCCAACTTAATGAGTTTTGACCTAAGTCAAAGGTGAGACACAGAAGTAGTGTGATTATAAAGGAATGTCAAAAATTGGGTGTCTACAGAGCCCCTCAGTGATGATACTTATGGATGAAGTACCGTCGTCGATAGAAAAGACACTATTTTTGAACTAGGGGTATGGTCGTGCTAAAAAGCTGCCTACGTATTCCTCGGAAGGAAATCAGACCAATCGTAGTTCGACTCAGAAAATACGCAAAAACTGAGGTTTAAGGTATTTTGAAAATCATTTTTGAAAGCAAAACTTGCGATAAGTAAAGCTTAGAGTTTAGAGAGTACTCATACTGAGGAATCAATAGCCTTGACCCAATTCTGAATATACTCCTTTTTGCCGATGGCGAACAATCTCCAGTTGCAATCCATACTGAGGAAATCAATCTCTTTGACTCCAATTCTGAACATGCCCTGTTGTTGATGGCGAACCATCTTCGATTTTGGGGACGCCAGTTGCCTGGACCTTTCTTCTCCTTCCCAAGGTGTTCTCCAGCTCTTTTTTCGTGGGACGGTGCATGAAATTGGCTTCATATTGTGACTTAAAGGCAAGTATAGCGGCATCCCAATTAAGGCAGGTGGAAACCAAGAGACCCATATACCAATCATTTGCGACCCCATAAAGAGTAAGTGGGAAGAATTGTGCCATTATTTGAGGAGACACTTTCTTCGGTAGCATTGCCCAAATGTAGAAGTCAACATAAGCATCAGGGCAAGACTTGCCTTTAAACTTGCTGATATCAGGCATCTTAATTTCTTTGGGAAGGGTCACCATAGTGTTCATGAGAAGAGAAGCTTGATGAAGATTGGAGCTTGGGCCTATGTGCAAATTAAACACACTAAGACGATGGTCAATGTATGTCATAAGAGTGTTGACTAAACCGGTATCCACGCTTTGGTCCCCTTTTCTTTCATTTGTGAACTCCTTCATTTGGTCCTCGAGTTTAGAAAGTTCTTTCTAATGGGCCGTTCTCACATGTTTGAAATGGGCTCGCCACAAATCATCCTTGCGTCGGGTATCCTCCGCGAGTGTATCAATTTTTCCTTTCAGTGCTTGGACTTGGCTATTTCTTCGTTCGACCGGAAAATATTGTCACTATTATTTTTGCCGTGGGAAACCATTGGACCTATTTGAGAAACACGGTTTATCTTAGGATGGCCCGCAAACACCTTTTGAGTAAGATTATTTGACCCACAAACAAGAAAAAACAACCCAACCATATAAGGAAAAATACTTTTTTTATTTATTTAAGTCGGAAGGACGTAGTCCTTTTTGGGGTTTCTAGAAAAATAGTTGAGTCGTCACACTAGTATAGACCATGTCGCGGTCACATATACTCATCGGATTCCACCACACTTGTGAGATCTAAATGTGTAGGGATTAAACTAAATTAATGTCACAAAGCTTACATGAGGGGACGGAGTTTTATTTTGTCCCATAGCAACAACGTATTTCTCTTGTAAACGGCATGTATGTTTTGATGACATTAGTTTGGAGAAATCTCGAGACACGAAAACCGAATTGGTCACGGAGTGTTAGAACCTAAACTAAGAATGTGTTGGCTTGTGCTCGGCTAAATAAAGGCTTAAAGGTCACCCCCTTCATGTAGTCGTGAACTACGTGTAGACACCCCGATCTCGCACCCCTATTAAACCCTAATTTAATTGGTCTAAACCCGATAATTGACCTAAGACCCCGGATTTGGCTGTTCGGGACTACCGAGTGTAGACACCCCGCCTTGGACCGCTCACCCCGATTGCACACTTGATTTTGTGTTTCTCCCTCTTTTAAGTGTTTTCTGTTAGTTTCTGTTACTTTGGTTAAGTTCCAGACGGACTCCGTTAAGTCTTGGGACTAAAATGAATAACAGTTCTAATTTTCTAGTCCATTCTGTCAAAAATTGTTTTTCAGAGTCGCGCGCCTCCGCCTCTTGAGGCCAGACGCACGCGCCTTCCGCCGCCTAGGCGGGATGCGCGCGCTTCTGGGGTGTGTCAGTTACAGATTCTACCCAAGAATCTCTCCCTTGCTCATTATACATGATTTTGCCCGGGAAAGATTTCTTGGAGACTCCGTTTGGCTCCAAAAACTCCCCTCTTTCAACTATAAAAAACCCTCTAATCCATCATTGGAAGGGACCTTTTTCCTCACCTTTTTCCTCACTTCTTTTCTAGACTTTTCCTTGGGACTCCTTTTAGACCTTTGTCAACTAAGTATTCAACCTCTTCTTCAAGGCTTTTCAAGAGGTTCTCTTTGAAGGATACTATAGGTAAATGTCTTAAACTTTCTTCTTCTTCTTCTTCTTCTTCTTCTTCTTCTTCTTCTTCTTCTTCTTTTTCTTCTTCTTCTTCTTCTTCTTCTTCTTCTTCTTCTTCCTCTTCCTCTTCTTCCTCTTCTTCTTCTTCTCTTCTTCTTCTTCCTCTTCTTCTTCTTCTTCTTCTTCTTCTTCTTCTTCTTCTTCTTCTCCAATCAAATGTGCAATCACCCCAAAACCACTTGGGACATGACACCAATGGTCCTTTCATTACATTGAATTGTCCTAGGAGTCATCTCCCTACATTTTAAACTTTAAAACCCCTTTTTTATCATCATTCAAATAGGAAGAACACATTTATCTTTATAGTGAATTATGAACAAACAAGACCGAATTTGCTCGGGCGAAATGGGTGTTTAAGTACTTCCCATTTCGTAACCTAACCCCCGAACCCCTCATCCTAAAGAATCTCTGTTTTCGTAAATCAAACTTAGGCTCATAAACATTAGGTTTTCTTACGTTCCTAAAAAACGTGGGTGGCGACTCTAAAACACAATTAGACATCCTAGGACGAGCTCGCGCGCTCTGGCCTAAAGCCGCGGCCTTCGCCCCCGGGGTATCTACAGTGGCGACTCCGCTGGGGAGTGCTTGAGGGTTAAACTTGTGTTTCTGTTCATAATTCACTTTTCTGGGCATTCTGGAAATTGATATGGGAAGCGCGCGCCTCGGACCTTCATGGTCCAAAGCGCGCGCGTCCCGCGTCAAATTCCAGAATCGCCCGCCTTCCATGTGTTCTTCCTATTCTTCCTATTATTTCATGCTAACAATCATTGCAGGGGTTTCATCACACAATCAAGACCAGGGCAATCCCCTGAGTCCATAAGTTTCTGATAATCTGACAGGTTAACCCAGAAGCGGGCGCCTCCCAGATACAATGCGCAAGGCGCGCGCTTCCCACAACACCAGCCCGAGGCGCGCGCTTCTGGGCCAATTTCCAGGGCAAGAACAGGTTTCAGTGACTGAACAGAATAGTGGGGTGTGGGGACAGCTGCCTGCATCAGAACAGAATTGAACTCTTGGACTGTTTAATTTTGTGTTTATTTACCGGTCACACGGGTGATTCGGGAGTTGTAATTTACGTGCTTATGTGTTTTTTTCTTTTCTTTTCAAAAAAATAAAAATAAAAATAAAAAAATTGTCACGTGATAGACCTCACACTATATGCACATTACTCCTATAAATTGCTCACTATCGAGTCGCACAAGTCCAACCCCAAACCCGTCGAGGCCCGTCCTAGAAGGTTTCAAGCTCCACTCGACCTTGACTCTTTCGAAGCGGTAAACCTCAGCCCGTGGCGTAGTTCATGACTACATGCCGGGGGTGACCTTTAAGCCTCTCTTTAGCCGAGCACAAACCACACAATTCTAGTTAGGGTCTAACACTCCGTGACCAAGTCGGTTTCCATGTACCGAGATTTCCCTAAACTAATGTTTTCAAATCATCATGCCAACTTGTTGAAACGGACGCAATAAAAATCCGTCCCCAAAAGTGGTTATTTTGGACGAAAATAAAAAATCTGTCCCCGCATGTATGCTTTACTACATTAATTTAGTTTAATCCCAACACATGTAGGATTCACAAACGTGATGGAATCCGATGAGTATATGGGACCGCGAGATGGTCTATATACTAGTGTGACGATTCCATTATCTTCTTAGAAACCCCAAAAGGGACCCATTCCCTCCGACTTATAAAATAAAATAAAAAAAAAGTCTTTTTCTTATGTGGTTCGAGTCGTGTGTCCAACTGTGTGTTCTCAACCTCTTCATGGACTGAAAGTGTGAACCGAGACTGACAAGGGCTACTTCTCCAATTATAGGTCCGATTGGTACTCTCCGCATCTACAGGAATTCATCCAACCGGCTTGTTCGTGAACCGATCACTCCAACTGCTTCTGCATCATCAATGGCCGGCGACTCCAGCACCAACAACGCCATGACTCTCGAGCAACTCTCTGCCATGGTCCAAACTCTTCAACAACAAGTCACCACTCTCCACAACGAGGCTCAAACCAAAGAAGACTTGTGGCAAGCTCATGTCGATAGTCAGAGGGAGGCCCACGAGGCCGAGGTTGACCAATTGAAAGCCAAGCTCCTCAAGCTTTCCAAGAACAAGTGGGTTAATGACAATGAGGAATCCGAGTGAACCGAGGGTTTGTTTGAAAGACCATATGTCAGTGCCCGTACCAAAAAAGTGGGGGGACCAAGCACCGACAACAACAACCCCAAAATGGTCGATTCCACCATGGCCTACATTGATCAGAAATTTGACGGCCTCAACATGGGAAAAGTCTCCAACACAAGCCTTTATCAGTCATCCATCCTCATGAGTACGATGGCCGCTCTCCCCGAAAAATTCAAGATGCCCGACATTAGCAAGTTTAAGGGCAACTCATGCCCGATGGCTCACATCGAGACTTACATTTGGGCTATGGTTCCGAAGAAGGTCTCCCCAAAAGTTATGGCTCAATGCCTTCCTCTCACCCTCAAAGGGGCGACAAATGATTGGTATGCAACTCTCCTGCTCACTGTCCGTCTTGACTGGGATGCCACTATGCTTGCCTTCAAAAATCAATAACAAGGAAACACCACTCACCGGCCCACAAGGAAAGAGCTCGAGAACACCACCCAAAGAGACAACGAGTCGTTCATTGACTTCACAAGGAGATGGAATGACAAGATCTCTGAAATTGTTGAGAGGCCAAACACAAAAGAGCAAATGGACATCTTTCTCAAGTGTCTCAAGATTGATCTCCGCACCCACCTAAGTGGGGCTTGCTACTCTGACTTCTCCCAAATGTATGAGGCGGGGGTACGCATGGATGACTTGCTCAAAGAGATTAAGAAGGCCACTCCTACCTATCGTTACAAGGCCGCCTCTAATTCAAACAAAGAGGCTTCTGTCAATGCCGTTACTACCGACAAGGGGAATTACAAGAAGGTCCCTCCACCACAAGGCAAGCGGTTCCAAAACGACCGCGTCTACACTCCTCTCAATGGCATGACCATCACCGAGGCCTATGAAGCTCTAAAGGCCAAGGGACAAATCACTCCTCTTCAAGGGTGTAGATACCCCGGGGAGCCACGGCTTTAGGCTCGAGCGCGTGAGTGATCCTAGGATGTCTAACTTGTTTTAGATTGTTTAGAGTCGCCACCTATGTTTTGAGGAACATAAGAAAAACCTATTGATTATAGCCTAAGTTTTATTACGAAAACAGAGATTCTTTGTTTTGAGGTTCGGGGGTTAGATTACGAGATGGGAAGTACCGAAACACACATCTCGCCCAACTAAAGTTGGTCTCACTTGATCAAAATCTACATGAATAATAACGTTCTTCTTCTTCTTCTTTAAGTCATAAAAAGGGGGGGGGTTTAAAAATAGAGTTTGGAATGTAGGAGATAACTCCTTAACCAACCTCAATGAGATGTGGTGATCATTAGAGTCATGTCCCAAAATGATTTGGGTGATTGCACATTTGATTAGAGTAAAAAGAGAGAGAGGAGATGAAGTAAAAAAAAAGGAAAAGATGGACTTTTACCTACAATTTGAAGAACTTCAAATATTGCTTGATGAGATCCTTGGAGAACCTTTAGAAAGTGATTTTGGTATAGTTTTTGTAAGTTCAATTTTCGGTCCTTGAAAATGGAGGTAAAGGGAGGTTTTTATAGGTGAAAGAGGGGTGTTTTTGGTGCCAAAACTCAGTCACCAAGAAATCCTTCCCGGGCAAAATCCTGTAAATTGAGCAAGGGAAGGAATCCTGGCCAGAAATCTGTAACTGACGCCCAGAGGCGCGCGCTTCCTGCTTTAGGGGCGGGAGGCGCGCGCGCCTGGCTCCTCCTGTCGGAGGCGCGCGACTCAGAGAAGGCAATTTTGACAGAATGGACTAGAAAGTCAGCCCTGTTATTCAGTTTAGTCCCTAGACTTAACGAAGTCAGTCAGGAACTTAACGGAAGTGACAGAAACTAACGAGAAACACTTAAAACGGGGAGAAACACAAGATCAAATGTGCAATCGGGGTGAGCGGTCCAAGGCGGGGTGTCTACAGAGCCCCTCGGCGACGTGGATTGCAAAGAAAAATGCGTCGACGAAAGTTAAAAACACCCGCCGAGGACATCACCAAGGAAAAAAGCAAAGACTCGATGAAAGCAAGAATTTGAAATTGCGAGAAAGAGTGGTGCGCTCCCTGTGTGAGCGGCTTTTGTTGATAGAGGGGGTGGCATGATTCGTTAGGTGAACCTGCCGGCTGAATATCTTGAATGAGGCCGTTAGTGAACCTTTTGAACGAGGCCGTTGGTAAACCTTTGGAGAGGCCGTTAGTGAACCTTTGAGGAGGCCGTTAGTGAACCTTTTGACGAATCCGTTAGTGAAATCCGTTGATGAGGCCGTTAGTGAACCTTTGTTGACGAATCCGTTAGTGAAATCCATTGATGAGGCCGTTAGTGAACCTTCGAGGCCGTTAGTGAACCTTTGTTGTCGAATCCGTTAGTGAAATCCGTTGATGAGGCCGTTAGTGAACTTTCCAGGCCTTTAGTGAACCTTTGTTGACGAATCCATTAGTGAAATCCGTTGATGAGGCCGTTGCTTTGAACCTTTGGAGACGAATCCGTTAGTAAAATCCGTTGATGAGGCCGTTAGTGAACCTTCGAGGCCGTTAGTGAACCTTTGAAGACGGATCCGTTAGTGAAATCCGTTAATGAGGCCGTTAGTGAACCTTTGAAGAGGCCGTTAGTGAACCTTTTGAGGACGAATCCGTTAGTGAAATCCGTTGATGAGGCCGTTAGTGAACCTTTGGAGACGAATCCGTTAGTGAAATCCGTTGATGAGGCCGTTAGTGAACCTTTAAAGACGAATCCGTTAGTGAAATCCGTTGAAGAGGCCGTTAGTGAACCTTTGGAGAGGCCGTTAGTGAACCTTTGGAGAGTCCGTTAGTGAACCTTTGAAGAGGCCGTTAGTGAACCTTTGAGGACGAATCCGTTAGTGAAATCCGTTGAAGAGGTATTGTTTTGGAGTCTCGGGCCAATTGGAGTCACACTTGACTTTTGAATTGTGGGGTGCGGGCACAGTTGACCGCGACCAGAAAATGTTCCTGATGGGGATGAAATGTTGAGATTGACCCTTGAGGGGGGTGTGTCACCCGTGACAGAACTTAGGGAGTTTGGAATCCGTGGGGAAACCTTGATACGGTGCATGGATTCTTACATGGGAGACTGCTTCTGAACCTGCCTGATGATGGGAAGAGCGCGCGTCCGGGCCTCGTTACGGGACGCGCGCGCCTTTGATGGGTATGTCGGGGGGCGCGCACCTGGCGCATAAGTTCAGCATATTTAAACAGGCTGTTCGCTGTTTTCGGCCAATTTTCAAAAATTTGAAGAACCCTCCAAATTCCAAGTCCAATTTTCGTAGAGAAATCACCCCAAAACACTTTCTTGCTGCTCTAGGATCAATTCCGTCAAAGAAACGATGTCGGATCATCAGCAATCACCTCCGTTTGAGATGCCACAGGGCGAGGAGCCCGAAATTGGGGTTGAAGCTATGGACCCGAGCTTGCTTACTTTCCGGCCTCATACCCATATTTCTCACTTCGTGACTTTGGGTTTGGTAAGAATGCCTCACCTTTCTTGTCGATTTCGGGTTTCATGAAGTTCTGTTTTCTTTACCCGAAATATTGCTGCAGCAGCTTTATTGATCATTCTTTGCATGTTGTTTGTTGTTGCTGATTTGTTGTAAGAAACATGTCGGGATGTCCATTTTCATGTTCACACACTTGCTTCTACATTGTTCTGCCATTGAAATCTCTGTGTTGAGTTCATCTGTTTTCTAGCAGCCATGCTGATGAAATTTTTGCTGTTCCTTTTTTTTTTCTTTCAGGAGTGGACCCGTTTGATAGAGATTCGCGGTGGGGCTCATGGGCCCATCTCTATATGGAATAGGTTGCCTGAGAATGTTCGGGCCCGAGTCACAGGGACTCATTTTGGTCTTTTTGTCACTAGCCTCCCAGCATTGAGGGAGAGATAGTGGGATACCACCCATACCTTCCACTTACCCATGGGCGAGGTGACTATGATGCCTACTGATTTCACAGCTTTGACGGGCTTGCCGTTCATGGGGGTGCCTGTCCCTTTTGGTTTGAGAGGGGCTGTTCGGACTCCGGACGAGTTACTAGCCTTGGTTGACTGCCGGTTCGAGGTTAAGAATTCTCGAGTGACATGGGGGCGAATCCGGGCTTATTTCAGCATCTTGATGGCTGAGGCTCGAGGTGTTACTGCTGATCGGGTTGATGCCGTGGCCCGTTGCTTCATTTGGTACTTGTTATCCCACACTCTGTTTGCCAACGGAGGATCTTCGGCCTCTTTGGCTCTGCTTGACTTGTTAGTGGACTTGGACCAGATCGGCCAGTATAACTGGGGCGCAGCGGGCTTGGCTGCTTGTTACCACGGTATGGATTTGACCAGCCGCTCGACCACCAGCTCTGTTACGGGCTTCAGCTTGCTGTGGGAGGTATACCACTTACTGTCCCTTTTATATTCTCCTTGCCTTAGTTATAACTGCCTTCTTCATTGACTGTCATTAACTTTGTTTCTGCCTCTTGTCTACAGCTTTGGGCTTTTGCTATCCTGAATCTGAGGGATTTCAAGATTGCCAAGGAAGGCCAGCCCCAGTATCCGGATTGCGCACGGTGGGCGTATAAAGAGAGGAATGTGAAGACTGGCACGAACCCCATTAGTCTTACTTCGGCCCGACGGCACTTGGACACCCTGAGGCCTGAGTCTGTTGCCTTCTCTTTGTATCCGTGGAGATCAGTTCAGCACTGGTTTGAGCACACTCTTATTCCTACCCGTTCTCGGCTTTTGATGAGTTTGGGTGAGTGCATGGCTCTGTACTTGGGAGATAGAGTATTTTGGCAGCATGGGACCCAGGTGACAGACTTTTACACCCCTCCTCGTCCTGCAGTTCCAGACATTCCTCCTTTTTGCCCTTGTAACTGGAGGTCGCTCTCAGAGGCTGATCGTGCAGCATACATGGTAGGGGTTGATGCCGTCCCTTATATTCACTTGGATCAGGATTATGGCCTCTTCAGGGAGAACAACTTGATGCAAGGCTTTATGTTTACTGATCCGAGGAGATCACAGGTTGCTCCTTCGACCTCCGCTCGGTTTTATACTACCGGTGCCGGGTATTGTTTTGATCCTCCTTTACCTCCTCCTTATTATACTTATTCCAACTTCGGGGTCTTTGAGGAGCAGAGGGAGATTGTTCCCGAGGATATGTCACCGGAGAGAGAGCGTCCCGCTCAGGCTGCTGTGGTATGTTTTTCTGACCATCTTTGCATTTTCTCAGTTCCAGTCTTGTTTTTCTGTCCTTTGTATTGATGTAATTTCCTTTCCCTGTTCTTTGTTGCAACAGGTACCCGTAGCTTCTTATAGGCACTTGGGTAGGCAGAACAAAGGAATGAGGCGGAGGCTCCGCCAGCTGGAGGAGAGGGTGCTGGAGCTGTGCAGGGATATTGCTGCCATGACTAGAGATGCTGCCGGTGCTGTCTCTGGTGCTGCGAGAGGAGCTACCCGAGGTGCTCGTGGCATAGGACGAGGCTGCAGGGATGCTGCACTGGACATTGATGAGGCTGTCTCTTCAGTGAGGCAGTCGCTGAGCAGGAGTCTGAGCCATAGAGGTAGCCATAGTAGGAGCCTGAGCCGAGAGGGTAGCCAGAGCCGGGGCGGCGCCAGTTCATCAGGGAGAGCTGCCAAGAGGACCCGTCCTGATGGTGTGATTGAGACATCTGAGTCTGAGGATGATGATGACGATGATGATGATGAGGATGATGATGACGATGAAGAGACCGAGAGCGGTAGCAGGGGGTGAGCAAAGTGTTGGTGATGACGTGCCCGAGCTGTTGTGGCTGAGAGGATGAGGGATTGAAACACTTTTACTTTTGCCTGTAATAACATTTAACATGTATTTACAATCCTATTTATTTTACTACTCATTTTATGTTCTATGAACAACTCGATCTTAGATGTCGACCCTTTACAAACAAATGTGTGCCCAAAGGATGCTTGTTGTCGATGCTTGAACTCCTTTTTGTTGCTGGGATCTGATTTTGCTGCAGGTTGGATATGTTGAAGTGCTTGGGTTCTGTTCTGAACTAACAAGGGCTGTTTCTGTCTGAACTGCTGTCAAAGGCGCGCGCGTCGGTCCTTGCTTGTGGGAGGCGCGCGCGTTGTGCAGCCTTGGTCAGAGGCGCGCGCTTCTGGCCTGCTGAATTACAGCCCCTTTCTTTTTCTGATCAGAATGTTCCAACAGCTATAAATTTTGAACCATTTTCGACCAGAATGGTCACACAGCATTCTTTTGCAAACACTTTCTCCTCTTAAACTACAAAATTCTTGTCATAATGGCCCCAATGACTTTCTCCTTTGAAGTTAAGGTTTCCATCCCCGAGGGTAAGAAGTCCGTTCCAGTGGTGAATGCCGTTCCAGCTGTGGGGTCCGTCCCGATGGTGGAGAAGCGTCCGAGCGTTTTTGATCGTTTGGGAAAGCCCAATGACAATGTTGTTGACCCCGTGAGACCGGTGGTTCATGTGCGGGACTATAGACCCCGTCAAAGAAGAAGAAAGGAAATTCCTCCTATGTGTGGAAGCGTCCCATAGCTGTCCCCGCTAAGGCTCCGCTTGAAAGGGCAAAGGGAAAGCCGTTGATGAAGCTCCATCCCGTCCTAGCGTTTTCTCCCGTCTTGGCGGTCCCAAGAATGTTGCGTCCCCATCCAAGAAGACTAAAGGACATAACAAGAAGCAATGGGTTCCCAAACCTAAGAAAGATTAGATTTTTCTTTGTACCCCAAGAGATTGCAATTAGACCACTTTGTTTTAGGATTTAGTATTTTGGTGTATTTTGTTGCTCAATAAATCCGTTGTAATGGTTTGAATAATTCATTGAATGAATAAAAATTGCATTTTGTTATTTGAAGTGAATTGGGTATTTTTGATATGTTTTAGACCGCACCCGAAGGTTGCCTACGTTCCTCCAGTTGGGAGGCTCAGGTCTTCGTAGTTCAAACAAACAAAGACCATTTTTTTTTTGTGTGCACCCTGTTTTTTGCCTAGACCGCCCTTTCGGGTTTTCAATCTAGCGGGCTTCTTTTTTGCACGTGCTCTAATTTTTGCCTAGGCCGCCCTTGCGGGTTTTCAACCTAGCGAGCGATTTTTTTTTTTTAATGGTCTTTGTTTAGCGTAGAACCTCTTGAGCTTGTCGAGGTTGACCTCCTTTGGCAGCTGGTCACCATCTAAATCCACGAGCCGGACTGCACCACCGCTTAGTATCTTTTTGACCACGTACGGACCGATCCATCGAGGTCCCCATTTCCCCAGGGGATTCATGGCGTTAGGAGGATGTTGTCTTAAGACCAAATCTCCTACGTTGATGTTTCGAGGCTTCACTTTTTTGTTGAAAGCTCTTGCCATCCTTTGCTGATACGCCCTTGTGCGTTCGAGTGCTCTTAGCCTTTTTTCGTCGAGTAAGGCTAGCTGTTCGTATCGACTTTGCATCCAGTTGACCTCGTTGACTTGATTCTCGAGGAGGACCCGTAGAGATGGGACTTCAAGTTCGATAGGGAGTACGGCTTCAGAACCATAGACCAATGTATACAGAGTTTCTCCCGTTGCTGACCGTATTGATGTGCGGTAGCCCCACAATGCGAATGGTAGCTTCTCGGGCCAATCCCTTCCTGTTGAGGCCATTTTCTTGACGATGGTCTCGATCGTCTTATTTGCTGCTTCGACCGCGCCATTTGCTTGGGGACGGTAAGGAGATGATTTGTGCTTGGTGATCTTGTATTCTACCAAAAGTGCATCCATTTCCTTCTCAAAGTGAGAGCCATTGTCGGAAATGATTTCATGAGGCACGCCGTATCGGCACATGATATTAATCTTTACAAATTTGGCCAATTTCTTGGCGTTGAGGGTCCGATAGGCTTGTGCTTCGACCCACTTTGTGAAGTAGTCGACTGCCACTAGGACGAATGACTGCCCATTGCTCCAGGCAGAATGAACTTTACCTATGATGTCTATCCCCCAACAAGAGAAAGGCCAAGGTGTGACCATGTTGTAAAGTTGTGAGGGTGGAGCATGTTGTAGATTAGCGTGGAATTGGCACTTAGCACACCTTTTGACTTTCTCGATACAGTCTCGTTCCATAGTGCTCCAATAGTAACCAATGCGGAGTATCTTCTTGACTAGCATAAACCCATTCATGTGGGGTCCACACTCTCCTTCGTGCACTTCACACATTATTTCTTGAGCTTCGGCCTCATTGGCGCATAAGAGATTGATCTCGTCGTGGTGCCTTTTATAGACTCGGTCCCCAATCAGTACGTATCGAGAGGCTAACCTTTGCAGAGCTGCTTGAGACTTCTTGTTGATATTCTCGGGATAAGTGTCATCTTTGAGGAAATTCATGATATCCGAATACCACGGAGATTTTGTTTGAACCTCATTGATCTCGATACTCATGCAATATGCCGGACTGTTCCTTCGGGTAATTTTGAAAGGCTTCACCATTTTCCCTTTGGGCATTGCGACTAATGAAGCTATGGTGGCCAGTGTATCGGCGAAGCGATTTTTGTCCCTTGGCAGGTAGTTGAAAGTGATCTCTTGGAATTGTTCAACCAGTTCTTCAAGATGCTGACCATACTGTTGGAGAGTCGGGTCTTGGGTTCGCCATTTACCCGATTGCTGATTGATAAGGAGTAAAGAGTCGCCGAATACTTCTAGTTCCGTGACGTTTCTTTCGAGAGCTGCTTCGAGCCCTGCTATGCATGCTTCGTACTCGGCAATGTTGTTGGTAGCTTCGAATTCCAGACAGATGGCAATGGGAGTGTAGATGTCTTTTGGATCAACAAGCAATATTCCTATACCAAAGCCGTGTTTATTGGTGGCGCCATCGAAAAAAAGTTTCCACTTATTTTCCTCGGTTGCAGTACAAATTAAATGCTCGTCGGGGAACTGTACGTCTTCCCCCTTCACTTCGTCACACGGGAATTCGGCAAGCTGGTCACTGAACACTTTCCCCCTGACGGATTTTAGTGTGACGTAAGTGATATCGTAGCCGGCGAGCATGAAGTACCATTTGGATATTCTTGTTGACATGAAAGGCTTCTCGAAGATGTAGCGGAGCGGGTCGAGCTTTGCTGCTAGCTTGATCGAAAAAGTTTCCATGTAGTGCTTGAGCTTTTGAGTGACCCAAACTAATACTGCACATGACTTCTCTAAGACAGAGTAGTTCTTTTCGCCTCCTTAGAATCGGCGACTGACAAAATAAATGGCATTCTCCTTTGTGGATTCTCGTTGCTCTTGTGCTAACATAGCCCCTAGGGCTTCATCATTGACAGTGAGATAGAGAAACAGAGGTTTCTCCTTGTGCGGCGGAACTAGAACAGGAGGGCACGTCAAGTAAAGCTTCACTTGGTCGAAGGCTTCTTGGCATGCGTCGGTCCATTCTAGAGCCACGTTCTTCTTGAGTAGCTTGAAGATTGGCTCGCACATGGAAGTGAGTTGGTGCACAAACCGACTGATGTACTGCAGTCTGCCCATGAAACCTTTGATTTCTTTCTGCGTCTTTGGAGGAGGCATGTCAATGATTGCCTTGATTTTGGAGGGATCTACTTCAATTCCCCTTTCAGTGACCATATAACCAAGGACTTTGCCTCGAATAACCCCGAATGTGCACTTTGCAAGGTTGAGCCCCATCTTGTGTTGACGAAGCCTTTTGAAGAACTTGCGGAGATCGATTAAATGTTGACCATCGGTCCCTTTGGAGTGAATGATCATGTCGTCTACATAGACTTCGATTTCTTTGTGAATCATATCGTGGAACAAGTCTGTCACGGCTCTTTGGTAGGAAGCCCCAGCATTTCTTAACCCAAATGGCATGACTGTGTAGCAAAAGGTACCACACGGTGTTGTGAAGGCTGTCTTGTGTTGATCTTCTTCGGCCATGAGAATCTGATTGTACCCAGCGAACCCATCCACGAATGAGCGAACCTCATAGGCAGCAGTGGAGTCGACCAGCATGTCGATATTAGGGAGTGAAAAATCATCCTTTGAGGAAGCTTTGTTTAAACCCCGGAAGTCCACACAAACTCGAACCTTGCCGTTTGCCTTCCTGACTGTCACGATGTTGGCTAACCATGTCGGATACTCGATAACCTTGATGAAACCCACACTGAGGAGCTTCTCAATCTCTTCTTTGACCTGCAGAGACCATTCTGGCTTGATCTTTCTGAGCTTCTGCTTTACTGGCCTGGCATCTTCTCTGATCGGAATCCTGTGCTCCTCTACCTTTCTGTCCAAACCCGGCATGTCTTTGTATGACCATGCGAACACATCCACGAACTCCCGTAGTAATGCAGTCAACCTACAACAACATGCAATTCTTCGTCAGCCTTTGGACCATTTTCACCACGGCTACGGACTTGTTGAGCAAGTTCATTTAAGTATGTTGTGTTTTCGTGGTCTATTTCATCATAATTTGAATCGTTATTAACTTGTTCGTTAAGTTCATTATTAGTTAATTCATCAATCATGATGTTTGCAATCTCAGGGTACTCAGAAATATCAAATTTTTCATTAGCACAGAAAGGAAACACACGCTCGGCTATGGCCTCCAAATCCTCTTGGGTGAGGGTATTAGAGACACTCTCGGACTCGAAAGTAAGTGTGAGCCGCTCTTCCTTTTTGCTATGCGGGGTATGCAACCCATTTCTTGGACTAAGAATTCTTTGGATACCACGGGCCCTTTCGTTGAATACCAATTGTTGATCGGCTCGGAGCTTGGCGGGATCTCACTGATAGTCTCGTTCATGATGACGGTATCATGGATGGCGTTGACTTGGTATTCATTCATCGTGGCAAGCTCTTCGAACATGGAGGCTAAATCTGTCAGTTCTTCCCCCACAGTAATTTCTGTCTCAGATTCTATAGTCATCTTCCTTCCCCACCATTCACGGGGCGACAGGGGAGTGTTGGTAGTGGTGCCCTAGGCACGTTTAATAAACGTTGTAATTGTTATCATTTATTTCATATCAATAAAGAAATGTTTTGATTATTATTGTTGTTCATGTTTACTTATAATAATCTCCGTCCCTAGTACTTGTTAAGCACTAGTATAAAGGCTAAATGATCGTGGGATGATCATGTTAGATTTATGGGTACTTGTTTGGAACAAGGTACTGGACATGACGCGCTTTATGAGATTTATGTCATGGTCTATGTCATACATATATCTCATATTAGTTATGTCATTTGAATCCTTAGACATGAAGTTATTATAGTCTTCCACTTGATGAACATTATGTTTGACATATTCAAACGCTACTTTTAACCAAGTAGTTATAAAGGGTATGATTGGCATAATCGGATTCACGTAAGGAAGAATAATAAGCTAAATGGATTTGTCCCTCCTCGGAGAGATGTCAAGCTTGGGCCTCTCGTAGGAATGATGTTGATGAAATGTTCGGCCGGACTCAAATGAATTGATTGGATCAATGTCATTTGGATTATCAACATATTCGGAATCGAGAAAGTATTGAACAAAACAAGTTGACTCTTTGACCATGACTTGTGTTCAATGATATCGTGGACAAAAGGATTATGACATATTCTAAGAGGAATGCGAACTTGTATCTAGTTATACTAATTGGGTAGGTATGACGGTTTGCTAGAACCTAATCATATCTTATGGTTTCATGTTTGAACCCATTGCCAACTTAGTATAATCCTAGAGGGTCACACACAATAGAACGAATCTTTAAAAGGACAACATTGGAATTTTGGAAATTCTGGACTTTCTGGGGAAGTGGGCGACCGCACAGTATGGACTGGGCGGCTGCACACTTAGCCCATTTTTGTACCAGTTTTGTTTCAGATAGTTGTGCGACCGCACAGTTCATTCTGGGCGGCCGCACAGTACTGTCGGGTGGCAGATTCCTAATTTGATTAGGAAACGAATTTTGGACGGATTTTGACACAAGTTTCCTATTTGGAATAGGTCATACTTGTGTATAAAATACCAAATTCGGCCAGCACTCTAAGCTAATAATTTCGTGAGTCTCAAAGAGTTTGAGAGAGGGTTTATTTTGTTCCAAGACATTCTTGGTTGAAGAACAAAATAATACACAAAATAAATTCCATATAGTTCTTTTGATTGTGAAAAAGTGTTTCACAATTTGGTCTAGCAACCAAGATCAAAGAAGCTCCTTTGATATTCGTTCGAAGTGTGGATACCGCTAGAGGGTGAAAATCATCATCTTCAAAGTTCGTGTTCAAGCTTTGTGATCGTGATCAAGTCTTCAAAACCCCACCAAAGACCAAGAGAATTTGATAGCCATCAAGGGTTAGTTTATTCCTTTATTCTTATGTCGTATTTGATTTAATCATATGAACGGAACCATGGCTTTGGGTTTCAAAATTTTAAATGCTAAATTCCGCTGCGCATGTTTGATCGAAACCCAACAGTGGTATCAGAGCCCCGTTCATGTTGATTATTTCAATACCTAGATCATGTTATGTGTATATAAATTGTTTATGTGCCTTGCATGATATGAATATTGGAATATGTGATGTTTATGTGTTATGTGATTTTATGTGGTTTATTGTTTTGCAACTTTAATCGCACGATTCAATCGCAATAAATAAATTATGGTGGATTCAGAATTGTTGATTATTAATTTTTGATTGGATCAAAGTTTTAATAATCGGGGAAAAACGATTTTGAGACAAAATTTTCGAACTTTGAAAATTCTGAACATTCTGATGGCACCGGGCGACCGCACAAAAAGCCTTGGGCGGCCCGCACAGTTTTGGGCGACCGCACAAGGGTTTTTGGGCGGCCGCACAAGGTGATCAGAAGGTCTGATTTTGGTTGAAAACTAGAATCTGGAATTTTTTGAAAGATTCAACGGAACCAGTAACAGAACCAGTCCAGACTTGCTGATCTGGAATGGGTTTTGGGTAGTTGGTTTGTGTGTGGATTTTGGGGTTTGATTTTCCTATTTGTTTTAGTCTTGTGATTCTAAGATTGGTTCAAGGTTTGGATGGCTAATATGCGTTCATCGAGATTGTGTTTCCCAAACTTGATCGCAATCAAAGTTTCAAAGATAAAACGAAGTTAGAATTATGAAGAGTTCATAATTGCTAAAATTGAGAAACAAAGTTCTTGATTCAATGATTGGAGATCCATGTGGAATTGTGAATGCAATTGGCCTACGTTCATCGAGACCATCTATTGCTTAGTTTCGGCCACATGGACTACTTTCTTGGTTTCTTGAATTAGTGCGGGATTGTGGTTGCCTGATGGCTTAGTTCGACCGCACTTCTTGTTGTCTTGATTTGGAGATAATGACCAAAGTTGAAATAGTCTCATCCTCATAATTATAGAGAAACTAATGACACATAAATACCATGCTTAAATTAATGGGGATTAATTTAGTGGCTAAACTTGATGTGTAACATGTTTATATTATGTGCTCATAAATGTGTTATATGCTATATGCGATGAACCTTCAAAGAAAGTTTTATGTCTTTTATTGCCATGCCATGATTAAAACACATGTTAGTACATAAGTGACTCTAATGTAGATTCGCCCTAGCGAGATGCATTAGATTTATTTATGTATGAGCAAGATAGATAATGTGGGCACGCCCTAGCGGGACACATTAACTATGCGTTTAAAATGGTTAGACTTAATTGGGCGTCAAAACAGTTTTGGGCCTAGGCAAAGATGAGGTTTAACATGCTTTTTGAAATTGGATTTCTTAAAGAATCTCATAAAAGGAACTAAGAGTCATATGAGATATGATTGACAAGAGTTGTCTACCTAATTAATTTGATTTTGTGTAATCCGCCTTAGCGGACTTGAAATTAAATTAAAGTTGGATCTTAACCCATTTAAATTATATTATACATTGGATGTATATGAAGGTTATATAATTTAGTGGGAGTATTTTGTTTGAAAAATACATTATTTATCTCTTTAATGAAAATCGGTACTTATTAAATTTTGGAAATTTTTGCATATTTGTAGATAATGACTAATAATACTCAATCAATGTCGTTGCAATCAATCCTTGAGAAGGATAAGCTCGAAGAGAATGGTACCAACTTTATGGATTGGATCCGTAGCATAAGAATCGTTCTTAGGCAAGAAGATAAATTGTACATTCTCGATGGGCCTCTCCCCGCTGAACCACCGCCTACTGCCCCTAGGGTAGAAAGAGACATTTACAAGAAACATCGTAATGATTCTAGAGATGTAAGTTGTCTCATGCTTGCCGCTATGTGTTAAAAACTCCAACAAAGTTTGGAACATTTGGAAGCCTATGAGATAGGCGTGGAGTTGAGGACCATGTTTCAAGAGCAAGCTAGGCAAGAGAGGTACAAGACCATTGTTGCATTCACTACTAGTAAAATGAATGAAGGGCAACAAGTGAGTCCTCACTTTCTTAAAATGAAAGGTTATGTAGAGCACCTTGAGAAACTTGGCTATCCAATCCCATTGGAGCTAGCCACGGATCTCATTCTTAATTCATTGCCTAAAAGTTATAATCAGTTTGTAATGAATTATAACATGCATGGAATGGATAAGAATCTCTCTGAGTTGCATGGGATGCTCAAAACTGCAGAGATGAAAATTGTGGAGAAAGGTTCTCCCGTGCTCTTGGTTCATGATGGGAAGAAGCCTGGTGCCAAAGGAAAGGGTAAGGAAAAAGTTGTCAAACCCAAGATAAGCAAGGCAAAGGTTGCCAAGGCTTCTGAGGCAAAACCCGATTCACAAAAGGATGCAATCTGTTTCCATTGTCAAGAAATTGGTCATTGGAAACGTAATTGCAAGGCTTTCTTGGAAGAGCAAAAAAGAAGAAGAGAAGCAAGGCTGCGTCGACTTCAGGTATCTATATGATAGATATTCTCCTTTCTACCACTGATTCTTGGGTATTGGATACCGGATGTGGTTCTCACATTTGTCTAAATGTGCAGGGACTAAAGAATAGGAGACTGCTTAAAGAAGGTGAAGTAGATCTACGCATGGGGAATGGAGCAAGAGTTGCTGCATTAGCCGTAGGGACTTATGAAGTCACTTTACCTTCCGGATTAATTCTTGTTTTGAACAATTGTTATTATGTTCCGGATTTAAGCAGAAATATTATTTCAATTTCTTGTTTGGATAATGAAGGTTTTAAGTTTCTTATTGAGAATAAGAAATTTTCTATTTATTTAAATGATGTGCTTTATGGTATTGCTAATTCATTTAATGGCCTTTATATCTTGGATGTCAAGAATGAAAATAATGTCTATCATGTAAATAAGAAATCTAAACCTAATGATGTAAATCATACTTATTTGTGGCATTGCCGTCTTGGTCATATTAATGAGAAGCGTATCTCAAAACTCCATGGGGACGGACATTTGGGTTCATGTGACTTAGAGTCATATGATACTTGTGAGTCATGTCTTCTTGGAAAAATGACTAAGACACCTTTTACCAAGTTGGGTGAAAGGGCAAGCGACTTATTGGGGTTGATACATTCCGATGTATGCGGACCATTAAGTAGCAATGTTAGGGGAGGATTTCAATACTTTATAACCTTCACTGATGATTATAGTAGATTTGGGTATGTTTACCTAATGAAACATAAAAGTGAAGCATTTGAGATATTTAGAATATTTCAAAATGAAGTAGAAAAACAACTTGGCAAAAGTATAAAGACACTTCGATCAGATCGAGGTGGTGAATACTTAAGTCAAGAATTTGATGATCATCTAAAGAATTGTGGAATAGTTTCACAATTGACTCCGCCCGGAACACCACAATGGAATGGTGTGTCTGAGAGGAGAAATCGGACTTTGTTAGACATGGTTCGATCAATGATGAGTCAAGTTGATCTTCCAATATCCTTTTGGGGTTACGCCCTAGAAACCGCTGCTTTCACACTAAATCAAGTTCCAACTAAATCGGTTCCAAAGACTCCATATGAGATGTGGAGTGGAAAGAAACCTAGTTTATCTTTCATGAGGATTTGGGGTTGCGAAGTTTATGTCAAGAGACTTATCTCTGATAAACTAGCACACAAATCTGATAAATGTATTTTCGTGGGATATCCTAAGGAAACTAAAGGATATTACTTTTACAACCGAGAGGACAACAAAGTGTTTGTTGTCCGAACTAGTGTCTTCCTAGAGAAAGAGTTTCTCTCCAAAGAAATCAGCGGGAGTAAAATAAATCTTGAAGAAATTCGAGACCCAGAAAATAACATTGAACCAATAGTGGAACAAGAACAAGAACCACAAGGAGTTGTGGAACCTGTTCAAAATACACAAGCATCTTGCAGATCTAGTAGGTTACGATCCGAGCCCGAGAGATATGGATTTCTCGTAACGGATAGTAATGAGGTAGAAATCATTGAGAATGATGAACCGTCAACCTACTAAGACGCGATGTCTTCTCCTGATTCGGACAAGTGGCTTGGAGCCATGGAATCCGAATTGCAATCCATGCAAGACAATCAAGTTTGGAATTTGATTGATGCGCCCGAAGGTGTAAAAACCATAGGATGCAAATGGGTCTTCAAGAAGAAGACTGACATGGATGGGAAGGTGCATACTTACAAAGCTAGACTTGTAGCGAAGGGTTATAGGAAAGTTCATGGTATTGACTATGATGAGACCTTTTCACCCGTAGCAATGATCAAGTCTATAAGAATTTTGCTTGCCATTGCCGCATATCATGACTATGAAATATGGCAGATGGACGTCAAAACCGCTTTCCTGAATGGAAAACTCCAAGAGGATGTGTATATGACACAACCAGAAGGTTTTGAACAAGATTCTAAGGTATGCAAATTGCAAAGATCCATCTATGGGTTGAAGCAAGCTTCAAGGAGTTGGAATCTCCGTTTTGATGAATCGGTCAAAGAGTTTGGTTTCATCAAGAACGAAGATGAGCCTTGTGTATACAAGAAGATTAGTGGGAGCATAGTGCTATTCCTTATTTTATACGTGGATGACATATTGCTCATTGGAAACGACATTCCTACACTTCAGTCTGTGAAGACTTGGTTAGGAAAGTGCTTCGCAATGAAAGATATGGGTGAAGCCGCATATATACTTGGCATTAAGATCTATAGAGATAGATTAAGGAGGCTACTTGGTTTAAGCCAAAGTACATACATTGACAAGGTCATTAGAAGATTCCGTATGGAAAATTCTAAGAGAGGCACCTTGCCCGTGTTACATGGAGTTTTTCTAAGCAAGACTCAATGTCCTAAGACAAAAGATGAGCGTGAGAAAATGAATGATGTTCCATATGCTTCGGCAATTGGGTCCATCATGTATGCCATGATTTGTACTAGGCCGGATGTGTCTTATGCTTTGAGCATGACAAGTAGATACCAATCCGACCCTGGCGAAAATCACTCGATAACTGTAAAAGCGATTCTTAAGTACTTGAGAAGGACTAAAGACTCGTTTTTGGTCTATGGAGGAATAGAAGATGATCTCGTTGTAAATGCTTACACGGATGCAAGCTTCCAAACTGACAAAGATGATAGCCGATCGCAATCGGGTTTTGTGTTTATGTTAAATGGTGGAGCTGTAAGCTGGAAGAGTTCCAAGAAAAGTACAACCGCTGATTCTACAACAGAAGCTGAGTATATTGCTGCATCGGATGCTGCAAAGGAAGCTGTTTGGATTAAGAAGTTCATAACTGAACTTGAAGTGGTTCCTAGTATTGCTAGTCCAATAGACCTTTATTGCGACAATAATGGTGCTATTGCTCAAGCAAAGGAACCAAGAGCACATCAGAAATCCAAACACATACTTAGGCGTTTTCATATCATTCGAGAGATCGTTGATAGGGGAGACGTGAATATATGCAGAGTACCTGCTGATGACAATGTTGCGGACCCGCTAACAAAGGGACTTCCACAAGCTAAACATGATGGTCATGTTAGGTCCATGGGTATTAGATACATGGGAGATTGGGCCTAGGGCAAGTGGGATATTGTTGGTAGTGGTGCCCTATGCACGTTTAATAAACGTTGTAATTGTTATCATTTATTTCATATCAATAAAGAATGTTTTGATTATTATTGTTGTTCATGTTTACTTATAATAATCTCCGTCCCTAGTACTTGTTAAACACTAGTATAAAGGCTAAAAGATCATGGGATGATCATGTTAGATTTATGGGTACTTGTTTGGAACAAGGTACTGGACATGACCCTCTTTATGAGATTTATGTCATGGTCTATGTCATACATATATCTCATATTAGTTATGTCATTTGAATCCTTAGACATGAAGTTATTATAGTCTTCCACTTGATGAACATTATGTTTGACATATTCAAACGCTACTTTTAACCAAGTAGTTATAAAGGGTATGATTGGCATAATCGGATTCACGTAAGGAAGAATAATAAGCTAAATGGATTTGTCCCTCCTCGGAGAGATGTCAAGCTTGGGCCTCTCGTAGGAATGATGTTGATGAAATGTTCGGCCGGACTCAAATGAATTGATTGGATCAATGTCATTTGGATTATCAACATATTCGGAATCGAGAAAGTATTGAACAAAACAAGTTGACTCTTTGACCATGACTTGTGTTCAATGATATCGTGGACAAAAGGATTATGACATATTCTAAGAGGAATGCGAACTTGTATCTAGTTATACTAATTGGGTAGGTATGACGGTTTGCTAGAACCTAATCATATCTTATGGTTTCATGTTTGAACCCATTGCCAACTTAGTATAATCCTAGAGGGTCACACACAATAGAACGAATCTTTAAAAGGACTACATTGGAATTTTGGAAATTCTGGACTTTCTGGGGAAGTGGGCGACCGCACAGTATGGACTGGGCGGCCGCACACTTAGCCCATTTTTGTACCAGTTTTGTTTCAGATAGTTGTGCGACCGCACAGTTCATTCTGGGCGGCCGCACAGTACTGTCGCGTGGCAGATTCCTAATTTGATTAGGAAACGAATTTTGGACGGATTTTGACACAAGTTTCCTATTTGGAATAGGTCATACTTGTGTATAAAAGACCAAATTCGGCCAGCACTCTAAGCTAATAATTTCGTGAGTCTCAAAGAGTTTGAGAGAGGGTTTATTTTGTTCCAAGACATTCTTGGTTGAAGAACAAAATAATACACAAAATAAATTCCATATAGTTATTTTGATTGTGAAAAAGTGTTTCACAATTTGGTCTAGCAACCAAGATCAAAGAAGCTCCTTTGATATTCGTTCGAAGTGTGGATACCGCTAGAGGGTGAAAATCATCATCTTCAAAGTTCGTGTTCAAGCTTTGTGATCGTGATCAAGTCTTCAAAACCCCACCAAAGACCAAGAGAATTTGATAGCCATCAAGGGTTAGTTTATTCCTTTATTCTTATGTCGTATTTGATTTAATCATATGAACGGATCCATGGCTTTGGGTTTCAAAATTTTAAATGCTAAATTCCGCTGCGCATGTTTGATCGAAACCCAACAGGGAGTTGGTTCCCTTTCAGATTTTTGGATCTCACAATCGGAGAAGATTTTGAGGCCGGGCTTTTTGACACCCTTATGTTAACCCATGGCTCGGGAAAGATCATGTATGGAACGTCTTCCCCTTGGCGGACAAAATAACCATTCAACGTCTTGCGGTAAGGCCTCAGATTAGGGACCTCATAACGACGGCCTTCTTTACGAGCTCGGGACTTTTCATTCTTGATCGCTTGCTCTCGTTTCAAGTCTTCTTTGGAAGGCTCGTACCCCAAACCGAATGTGTTTTTGGCAAATGGGACTTGCACGGGATGTAGGATTCCTTGTTGATATCTCCCTAGGCCTAAACCAGGGAAGTAGTCCATATTTCTCATCTTGCGGAGGACTTTGTGATTGCTAGGGCTCCATGATCCGTTCCCCCTTCTTTGTCAATGGCGTTAATTGAGACGCCGGAGAGAGTGGAGTCTGGTAAACCATGCTGAACTTGGTGGACGGGCTCACCTTTTCTGTGGATAGTGACGTTTTCAGCCATGACGGTCACTATTTCGTCACCATTTCGGATCTTGACACATTGGTGGAGAGTTGATGGTACGGCATTAGCACTGTGAATCCATGGTCGACCCAAAAGTAAGTTGAACAAGGCCGGGATATCAAGCACTTGGAATGGAACGGACATGACCATGCTCCCAAACTCAATGTCTATTTCGATCATACCCATGATTGTACGGGCGGTGCTGTCATAACCTCGGATTACTTGAGTAGAAGGCTTCAAATCGGAATCCTTAATCCCCAGTATGCCCATGATTCTTCCAGGCATGAGATTGAGTGCGGAACCACCGTCCACTAACACTCTTGAGACGGGCCTCCCCCTTGCTCGTACCTTGAGGTAAATAGCTTCGTTGTGGTCGGAACCAAATGGTGGAAGGTCCATATCGGCAAAGGTGATGACGTTGCCAAAATGAATGTGACCAATCATTGCCGTGAGGTCCTCGTGAGTAGTATCGGGAGAAACTGATGTATCATCGAGATTGCGGATGACAAGATCTCGGTGTTTCTTTGAGGATGCAATGAGGTCCCAAATAGAGATGTTGGCTTGAGTTTTCTTAAGTTGGACAAGTAGAGGATCTTCGGGAGTGTTGAGAGCTTGCGGCCTTTGAGAAGAGGAGCTCGGTGCGGAAGTGGAAAGGTTGCTTGCTATGACTCGACCGGATCGAGTTAGCATGTTGACGTTACCATCTTGCTTCTTTTTCCTATTCTCTAGTACTTCCCTCATTACCTCATCGTAAGTCACTACATAACAAGAATTGTCAAGTTTATTCATAACATTGGGGCCCCCATTCACAATTGGGATTGAATGGGTGGTCCCCTCGAGTTCTCCTATCTCTATTACATTGACATGTTCGTCATTAGTCACTACAAATTCTTTCTTATCTATGTTGCGGAGAACGAAGCAATCCTCGGTGGTGTGGCCACTATATTGGTGGTAGCCACAATATTTGTGGTGAGCATGATTGGGGTGGACCGTCTTGGGTTGGTACCCTTGCACGGGTGTGACTTGACCCTTTGCCTTGAGGACTTCGAACATTTCGGTTTGAGTCATGCCTTGGAGAGGCGTGTAGACATGGTCATTTCGGGACTTCTTCCTTGGGGTGGAGGAACCTTTTTGTAATTCCCCTTGTCAATAGTGACGGCGTTGACCGAGGCCTCTTTTGTGGAGTTGGAAGAGGCCTTGTAGCGGTAAGTAGGAGTGGCCTTCTTAATCTCCTTGAGCAAGTCATCCATGCGTACCCCCGCCTCATACATTTGGGAGAAGTCGGAGTAGCAAGCCCCACTTAGGTGGGTGCGGAGATCAATCTTGAGACACTTGAGAAAGATGTCCATTTGCTCTTTTGTGTTCGGCCTCTCAACAATTTCAGAGAGTTTGTCATTCCATGTCAATGAAGGACTCGTTGTCTCTTTGAGTAGTGTTCTCTAACTCTTTCCTTGTGGGCCGGTGAGTGGTGTTGCCTTGGTATTGTGACTTGAAGGCAAGCATGGCGGAGTCCCAATCGAGACGGACAGTGAGCGGGAGAGTAGCATACCAATCTTTCGCCGCCCCCTCGAGAGTGAGAGGAAAGCATTGAGCCATCACCTTGGGGGAGACCTTCTTTGGAACCATTGCCCAAATATAAGTCTCAATGTGAGCCATGGGACAAGAGTTGCCCTTGAATTTGCTTATGTCGGGCATCTTGAACTTATCGGGAAGAGCGGCCATAGTACTCATGAGGATGGATGATTGATAAAGGCTTGTGTCGGAGCCTTTCCCCATGTTGAGCCCATTGAATTTTTAGTCGATGTAGGCCATGATAGAATCCACCATTTTGGGCTCATTGTTCTCGAAACTCGGCTCCCCCATTTTCTTGGTGCGGGTGTTGACATAAGGACTTTTGAACAAACCCTCGGTCCACTTGGATTCATCATCATTGTTCTTGTTCTTCCCCTTGGCAAGGTTAGCGAGCTTTTCTTTCATTAGCTCCATCTCGGCCTCGTGGGCCTCCCTTTGGCTGTCAAGGTGGGATTGCCAAATGTCATCTTTGCTTTGTGCCTCCTTATTAAGGGTGGAGACTTGCTCTTGGAGGAGTTGGACCATGGTTGAAAGCTGTTCGAGAGACATGGTATTGCTGCTGCCGGTCATGGTTGATGTAGCAGCTGTTGGAGTGATCTCTTCACGGACTAACCGATTTGCCGAATCCCGGTAGACTTTGTAAGTACCAATTGAACCTATATTGCAGAAGAGGCCCTTGTCAGTCTTGAGTAACACTTGCGGTCCATGAAGAGGCTTAGAACACACAGTTGGGCACACGACTCGAACCACATAAGAAAAGACTCTTTTTTTTTTTTTTTTTTTTTTATAAGTCGGAGGGAATGAATCCCTTTTGGGGTTTCTACGAAAATAATGGAATCGTCACACTAGTATATGGACCATCTCGCGGTCCCATATACTCATCGGATTCCATCGCGCTTGTGAATCCTACATGTATCGGGATTAAACTTAATTAATGTAGTAAAGCATACATGCGGGGACGGATTTTTATTTTCGTCCAAAATAACCACTTTTGGGGACGGATTTTTATTGTGTCCGTTTCAACAAGTTGGCATGTATGATTTGAAGACATTAGTTTAGGGAAATCTCGGTATATGGAAACCGACTTGAGTCACGGAGTGTTAGACCCTAACTAGAATTGTGTGGCTTGTGCTCGGCTTGAATATGAGGCTCAAAGGTCACCCCCGGCATGTAGTCTTGAACTACGCCACGGGCTGAGGTTTACCGCTTCGAAAGAGCCAAGGTCGAGTGGAGCTTGAAACTTTCTAGGACGGGCCTCGACGGGTTTGGGGTTGGACTTGTGCGACTCGATAGTGAGCAGTTCATAGGAATATGTGCATGTAGTGTGAGGTCTAACAAGTGACAAAATTTTTTATATATTTTTTTTTTTTTAAAAGAAAGAAAACAAACAAAACACATAAGCACATAAAATTACAACTCCCGAATCACCCGTGTGACCGGTAAATAAAACACAAAATTAAAACAGTCCGAGGGTTCAATTCTGTTCTGATGCAGGCAACTGTGCCCACACCCCACTGTTCTGATCAGTCACTGAAACCTGTCTCTGCTCTGGGAATCAACCCAGAAGCGTGCGCCTCTGAGTGCTGATGTGGGACGCGTGCGCATGGCGCAATGCTTATGGGAGGCGCGCTTCTGGTCACACCTGTCAGAATGTCAGACTTTGGACTCAGGGGATTCCCTGGTCCTATGTTCATATTGTAACCCCTGCAGAAGTGATTAGTGCAGAATAGCAGAAGAAGAAGATGAAGAACATGAAGAAGTGGGCGATTCTGGTTCTTGATGCGGGATGCGCGCGCCTTAGGCTTAAGAGGCCAGACGCGCGCGCCTCCCCCATCAGGAATCAGAATGCCCAGAAAAGATGTAGATTTCGATCAGAATGCAAGTTTAACCCTCAAAATTCCCCAGCAGAGTCGCCACTGTAGATACCCCGGGGAGCCACGGCTTTAGGCTCGAGCACGTGAGTGATCCTAGGATGTCTAACTTGTTTTAGATTGTTTAGAGTCGCCACCTATGTTTTGAGGAACATAAGAAAAACCTATTGATTATAGCCTAAGTTTGATTACGAAAACATAGATTCTTTGTTTTGAGGTTCGGGGGTTAGATTACGAGATGGGAAGTACCGAAACACCCATCTCGCCCAACTAAAGTTGGTCTTGCTTGATCAAAATCTACATGAATAATAACGTTCTTCTTCTTCTTCTTTAAGTCATAAAAAGGGGGGTTTAAAAATAGAGTTTGGAATGTAGGAGATAAGTCCTTAACCAACCTCAATGAGATGAGGTTATCATTAGAGTCATGTCCCAAAATGATTTGGGTGATTGCACATTTGATTAGAGTAAAAAGAGAGAGAGGAGATGAAGTAAAAAAAAGGAAAAGATGGACTTTTACCTACAATTTGAAGAACTTCAAATATTGCTTGATGAGATCCTTGGAGAACCTTTAGAAAGTGATTTTGGTATAGTTTTTGTAAGTTCAATTTTCGGTCCTTGAAAATGGAGGTAAAGGGAGGTTTTTATAGGTGAAAGAGGGGTGTTTTTGGTGCCAAAACTCAGTCACCAAGAAATCCTTCCCGGGCAAAATCCTGTAAATTGAGCAAGGGAGGGAATCCTGGCAAGAAATCTGTAACTGACGCCCAGAGGCGCGCGCTTCCTGCTTTGGGGGCGGGAGGCGCGCGCGCGCCTGGCTCCTCCTGTCGGAGGCGCGCGACTCAGAGAAGGCAATTTTGACAGAATGGACTAGAAAGTCAGCCCTGTTATTCAGTTTAGTCCCTGGACTTAACGAAGTCAGTCAGGAACTTAACGGAAGTGACAGAAACTAACGAGAAACACTTAAAACGGGGAGAAACACAAGATCAAATGTGCAATCGGGGTGAGCGGTCCAAGGCGAGGTGTCTACAAAGGGTACAAGCAACCACAACCGCTCCGTCCCAATCATGCCCACCACAAATGGTGTGAATACCATCAATGCACCGGCCACCTCACCGAGGATTGCTTCTCCATCCGCAACACCATCCAAGACCTCATAGACAAGAAGGAATTCATAATCCCTAATGAGGGTGGTGTCAATGTAATAGAGGTAGGAGAGTTTGAAGGAACCACTCATTCGATCCCAATTGTGAATGAGGGCTCCGATGATATGAATAAACTTGATAATTCTTGTTATGTTGTGACTTATGATGAGATTATGAGGGAAGTCTTAGAGAATAGGAAGAAGAAGCTACACAGGACCGTGAACGTTCTCACTCGCAGTGGCCGAGTAACAACGAGCATAATCCCTCCCAATACCGCAACAACCAACACCTCTTCTCAAAGTTCGCAAGCACGCGACGTACCCGAAGATCCTTTGTTAACACAACTCAAGAAGATGCAAGACAACATATCCATCTGGGACCTTATTGCATCATCAAAGAAACACCGAGACCTCGTCATCAAGAACTTGGATGACATATCAGTCTCTCCCGACACGACTCCCGAGGACCTCACAGCAATGATAGGTCACATTCACTTCGGCAATGTCATCACTTTTGCTGACATGGACCTCCCGCCCTTTGGGTCCGATCACAATGAAGCCATCTACCTCAAAGTAAGGGCAAGGGGGAGACCCATCTCAAGAGTTCTAGTAGATGATGGTTCTGCACTCAACTTAATGCCTAGCCGAGTCATGGGCATACTGGGGCTCAAAAGCTCCGATTTACAACCCTCCGCCCAAGTCATTAGATGGTATGATAGCATTGCCTGTACATTCATGGGAATTCTAGAAGTTGATATCGAATTTGGAAGCATGATCATGTCCGTCCCATTCCAAGTACTTGATGTCCCTGCTTCATTCAACTTGCTTTTGGGCCGACCATGGATCCACAGTTCCAATGCGGTCCCTCCCACTCTCCATCAATGTGTCAAGATCAGAAATGGGGACGAGATGGTCACCGTCATGGCCGAGAATGTCACCATCCACAGAAATAGGGAACAACCCATTCACCAAGTTCAAAACGGGATAGAAGATTCCACTCTCTCCGGCGTCAACACCATCGACAAAGAAGGGGGAAACAGACAATGGACCCTCGGCAATCCTAAAATCCTCCGCATGATGAGGAACATGAATCACTTTCCCGGTCTAGGCCTATGGAAGCATCAACAAGGGATATTGCACCTCGTAGAAGTTCCTTTTGTCAAGAACAAGTTTGGTCTGGGATACAAGCCTACCAAAGATGACTTGAAATACGACCAAGCAATCAAGAGTCAAAAAACCCGAGCTCGCAAAGAAGGTCGACAATATAAAATCCCTAACTTGAGGCCTTACCGCAACACACTAAACGTTTATTTTGTTCGACGAGGGGAAGATGTTACGTACATGATCTTTCCCGAACCATGGGTTAACAACAAGGGCGTCAGAAATCCCGGTCTCGAGATCTTCACTGATTGTGAAATTCCGACATAAGAAAGGGAGCCTACTCCAATGTCACCCCGAGAGTGGTGGGGCAAGAAAGTGACTATAGAGTCCGAGGTAGAGATTACCGTGGGGGAAGAACTATCCGATCTAGCCTCCGTGTTCGAAGAATTTGCCATCATGGACGATTGTCAAGTCAATGCCATCTACGACACCGTCGTCAGAAAGGATTCCATCGGTGAGATCCCGCCAAGCTCCGAGCCAATCAACAACTGGTATTCAATGAAGGGGCCCATAGTATCCGAGGATTTCTTGATCCGAGAAATGGGTTGCATAGCCCGTACAGCAACAAAGGAAAAGCGGCTCACACTTACTTTCGAGTCCGAGAGTGTTTCTAATACCCTCACCCAAGAGGATATGGAGGCAATAGCCGAGCGTGTGTTTCCTTTCTTTGCTAATGAAAAATTCGATATTTCTGAGTACCCCGAGATTGCAAACATCATAAATGATGAATTAACTAATAACAAACTTAATGAACAAGTTAATAACGATTCAAATTATGATGAAATAGACCACGAAAACATAACATACCTAAATGAACTAGCTCAACAGGTTCGTTGTCGTGGTGAAAATGGTCCAGGGGATGATGAGGAATTACATGTTGTTAATCTGGGTGCCAACGAAGAGCCGAAAGAAACGAGGATTGGCAGCTTCTTAAAAGGGGAAGACAAAGACAGATTGACTGCACTGCTCAAAGAGTTTGTGGATGTATTCGCATGGTCGTACAAAGACATGCCGGGTTTGGACAGAAAGGTCGCGGAGCACAAAATTCCGATCAGAGAGGATGCCAAGCCAGTAAAGCAGAAGCTCAGAAAGATCAAGCCAAAATGGTCTTTACAAGTCAAAGAAGAAATTGAAAAGCTCCTCAGTGTGGGTTTCATCAAAGTCATTGAGTATCCGACTTGGCTAGCCAACATTGTGACAGTCAGAAAGGCAAAGGACAAGGTTCGAGTTTGTGTGGACTTCCGGGATTTGAACAAAGCTTCCCTGAAAGATGATTTTCCACTACCAAACATCGACATGCTCGTCGATTCGACTGCCGACTATGAAGTCCGTTCATTTGTGGACGGTTTTGCCGGTTACAATCAGATTCTCATGTCCGAAGAGGATCAACACAAGACAGCTTTCACAATACTGTGGGGCACTTTCTGCTACACAGTCATGCCGTTCGGACTAAAGAACGCTGAGGCTACCTACCAGAGGGCTGTTACGGATCTATTCCATGACATGATTCATAAAGAGATCGAGGTCTATGTAGACGACATGATCATCCATTCGAAGGGAACCAATGGTCAACATTTGATCGATCTTCGCAAATTCTTTGAAAGACTTCGACAACACAACATGAGACTCAATCCCGCAAAGTGCACTTTTGGGGTCGTCAGAGGAAAGGTTCTCGGTTACATGGTCACTGAGAGGGGAATTGAATCCGATCCCTCCAAGATCAAGGCAATCATTGACATGCCTCCTCCAAAGACGTAGAAGGAAATCAAAGGTTTCATGGGCAGACTTCAATGCATCAGTCGATTTGTGCACCAACTCACTTCCATGTGTGAGCCGATCTTCAAGCTACTAAAAAAGAATGTGGCTCTAGAATGGACCGATGCTTGCCAAGATGCCTTCGACCAAGTGAAGCATTACTTGACATGCCCTCCAGTTTTTGTTCCACCTCACAAAGAGAAGCCTCTCTTGCTGTATCTCACTGTCAACGATGAAGCCCTAGGGGCTATGTTAGCACAAGAATAGCGAGACTCCACAAAAGATAATGCTATCTACTTTGTCAGGCGCCGGTTTCAAGGAGCTGAAAAGAACTACTCTGTCTTAGAGAAGTCTTGTGCTGCATTGGTTTGGGTTACTCAAAAGCTCAAGCATTACATGGAGGCCTTCCCAATCAAGTTGGTAGCAAAAGTGGACCCGCTCCGCTACATCTTCGAGAAGCCTTTCATGTCAACAAGAATAGACAAATGGTATTTCATGCTCGCCGGCTACGATATCACTTACGTCACACTTAAATCCATCAGGGGGAAAGTGTTCAGTGATCAGCTTGCTGAATTTCCGTGTGACGAAGTGAAGGGGGAAGATGTACAGTTCCCCGACGAGCATTTAATTTGCGCTACAACAGAAGAAAATAAATGGCAACTTTTTTTCGAGGGCGCAGCCAATAAGCATGGATATGGCATAGGGATGTTACTTGTTGATCCAAAAGACATGTATACTCCAATTGCTATCCGCCTCGAATTTGAAGCCACCAACAACATCGCTGAGTACGAAGCATGCATAGCGGGGCTCGAAGCAGCCCTCGAGAGAAATGTCCTAAGTTTAGAGGTATTTGGTGATTCCTTGCTCATCATCAATCAGACATCTGGAAAGTAGAAGATTCAAGACTCGACTCTAAAATGGTATGGTCAACATCTCGAGGAGTTGGTTGAACAGTTTCAAGAAATCACCTTCAACTACCTGCCATGGGACAAAAACCGTTTGCTGATGCAATAGCCACCATCGCTTCACTGGTCGAAATACCTGAGGGTAAAATGGTGAAGCCCTTCAAAATTTCCCGAAGGAACAGTCCATCATACTGTATGAGTATCGAGATCAATGAGGTCCAAGCAAACTCCTCGTGGTATGCGGATATCATGAATTTCCTCAAGGATGGTACTTATCCCGAGAATAGCAATAAGAAGTCCCAAATGGCATTGCAAAGACTAGCCTCCCGATTTGTACTGATTGGGGACCAGGTCTAAAAAAGGCACCATGAAGGGATTAATCTCATATGCGCAAATGAGACCGATGCTCAAGAAATAATGCATGAGATCCACGAAGGTGAATGTGGGCCCCACATGAACGGGTTTATGTTGACCAAGAAGATACTCCGCATGGGTTATTATTGGAGTACCATGGAAAGGGACTACATCGAGAAAGTCAAGAGGTGCGCCAAATGTCAATTCCATACCAATCTGCAAAACGCTCTACCTTCACAGCTTTACAATATGACCACGCCTTGGCCTTTCTCTTGTTGGGGCATAGACATCATCGGCAAAGTTCACCCTACTGGCAGCAACGGACAATCTTTCGTCCTAGTAGCCGTGGACTATTTTAAAATGGGTCGAAGCACAGGCTTACCGAGTTCTAAATGCCAAGAAAGTGGCCGAATTCGTAAAAACCCACATCATGTGCCGGTATGGCGTTCCTCATGAGATCATCTGAGACAACGGTTCTCACTTTGAGAAAGAGATGGACGCGCTCCTGGTAGAATACAAGATTACTAAGCACAAGTCATCTCCAGACCACCCTCAAGCAAACGGCGCGGTCGAGACCATTATGAAGAAAATGGCTTCCACCGGAAGGGATTGACTCGAAAAGCTACCTCTAGAATTATGGGGCTACTGCACGTCAAAACGGACAGCGACTGGAGAAACTCCTTATGCACTGGTATATGGTTCTGAAGCTGTACTACCAATAGAGCTCGAAGTCCTCCATCCCTACGGGTCCTCCTCGAGAACCAAGTCAATGAAGTCGATTGGATGCAAAGTCGATATGAACAGCTAACGCTACTCGATGAGAAAAGGCTAAGGGCAATCGAATGTACGAGGGCCTATCAACAAAGAATGGCTAGGGCTTTCAACAAAAGGTGAAGCCCCGAAACATCAGTGTGGAAGATTTGGTCCTAAGACAACACCCTCCTAATGCCATGAACCCCCTTGGAAAATGGGGACCCCGATGGATCGGTCCGTACGTGGTCAAGAATATACTAAGCGGCGGTGCAGTTCGACTCGTGGATTAGACGGAGATCATCTGCCAAAGGAAGTCAACCTCGACAAGTTAAATAGATTTTACGTCTAATAAACGAAGACCATCAAAAAAAAAAAAAAAAAGAGCTCGCTAGGTTGAAAACCCGCAAGGGCGGCCTAGGCAAAAATTAGAGCACGTGCAAAAAAGAAGCCCGCTAGATTGAAAACCCGAAAGGGCGGTCTAGGCAAAAAACAGGGTGCACACACAAAAAAAAAATGGTCTTCGTTTGTTTGAACTACGGAGACCTGAGCCTCTACACTGGAGGAACGTAGGCAACCTTCGGGTGCGGTCTAAAATATAAACAAATACCCAAATCATTTCATATTAACGAGATGCAATTTTTATTCATTTCTTGAATTATTTTTTATCATTACAACGGATTTTGCTGAGCTAATAAAAGATATAAAACATTACAATCCTAAACAAGTGGTCTATTTTAATTGTAATCTCTTGGGGGTACTAGGAAAAATCTAATTTTCTCTTGGCCTTCGAAGGACTACCCGAAATGACCATCAATCCTACTCTTCTTAGGAGGCCTAGGAAACACTGATGCGGACCGATACCTTCTGCGCAACAGAGCGCCTCCAAGCATAAAAGTCATCCAAAGGGGTACCGATAGGGTCAGTTAGAATGTTGTTCACATCAGCAGCAGCTTCCTTGTACCTCAAAGCACTGCTAGGCTCAAAGTCCTTCCCTAAAAACTCAGCCCGCAGAGCATCTACCCAAGTAATGCCGCGGTAGACGGTACCAAGCAAGTGATCCAAGTAACTCTCGGGAAGAAAAATACTACCCCGATGCAAAGGAGCGGAAGTCCAACGGTTACGATCATCTCCCTAAGTCGACTGAAGCTAATTCAAGAAGTCTGGACCCATACAAGAAACTGGACGAAGCCTTCCGTTCCTCAGAAAATGAATTATCTGTTGACGGCCAAATTGCCTCAGAACCCGTTCTGGTTGGTAAAACGAAGAATCTCTCAACCCGGGTAAAACCACATACTGAAAACCAGAGGTCCACTCCATAAAAGGGCGAAGACCCCAAGGGCACCACTCAACGTCAGCTGTAAGACGAGAAGCAAAAAAATCTCCTCCAACCCTCTTCAGTCAAATCTCTAATCAGCAACCGTCGCCTATGAACAGCAAAAGGAGAAAGGTCGCCATCTGACGCATAAAGCCTAAAATGCTCCTGAAGCTATATGGTCAAAAGCAAGTGGCTTCCTCGTCGCATCTCGCCCGTACGGTGCAATTCATCCAAAACATACAAGGTCTCTCCTACAATGAACAGAATTATGATAAATCGCTGTCCTTTCGCCTGTAACACGATTTCAGCCAACTGCGCATCCGCAGTACCCAGAGGAGTGACAAACAAAACGTCACTGAAAAGGCAGACAGCCATGGCATTTCTCTTAAAGGACTGAACCGCGACATCTTCCGAATACAAACTGAAAAACATCGGAAGCTCAGTTATGTCAACAACGATCCCGTGCATCATCCTCTTCACCTCTCCAACAGGGAGTTTCAGAAGGTCAACCCAAGAATCAACAACACCGTGGTGATACTTAGGGATGGCAATCCGACCGGCGAAAGGCATACCCAAAATGGCCCCAAAATCATCGACAGTCGGCACCATTTCATTAGCCGAAAAGTTGAGCGCATGGCTATCACAATCCCAGAAGACTGCAGCAGCCTTCAACAAGTCCCAATCCGGCTTCAATGTTCGCAAAGTAAAAAGAATTTGAAATCCAAAATCTTTGATGAAAGCATTGTTGGGATGGGTCTTGAAAGAATAAAAGAATGTCGATAAATCCTTCTCGTATGTTAGCCCAATTGGTAGGAAAATAGGCTAGAGGGGGGGGGTGAATAGCCTAATTAAAACTTTTTCAAAGAAACACGTTTATAAATGCAAAGTCACTTATCAGATTGCAAACTATTATCAGTAAGCGCAGCGGAGAAGATATGACTTGTTTTAACTCACACAAAATCAGTTTATAAAAAGGTTTTGAGAGCTTGGTTTAAACACAAAGTAGTTTCTAAAAGTTCAATGCAGTTTCAAGAGATTGGTCAATGGAAATGATGATGAGTCAGCAAGAACAGTAATGATTTGCCGGTGATAGAGTTCCAACCGGCAAGGACAGTAAGTATAACAGAGGACACAGAGATTTGGAGAGGTTCACAGTGTAAATACTGCTACGTCCTCTACCAAGTTTGGTCAGAACTTGGATTTGGGTTAAGAGCACTATTAAATATCCCTAGTCTATTACAAGAGCGGCTTTGCCGGATACAAAGACTAAATTCTAGAGATAGTTTAATGAATCGTAAAGCAAATATCTGACCAAGTGTATTTGAGCGGCAAGTTCAAAAGAACTTATCTCACTCAGGTGGGTGTGTGAAAAACTCAGACAACGTATTCCTTAAAATAATCTAGTTCGGGAATACTAACAGTGTTGTAGAAGTTTGTGCACAAGTGTATGTCCTATTAAATGATCTAATGATTATCTGGACAAGGAATGTTTTGAGCTTCAATGAATGCTGCAAACAACCAATTCTCTTCAATGCACTAAAATCACCAACCTTCTTCAATGCACTGAGTCCTCTATATATAGGAGGAGTTAATGTCTTAGCTTGTTGAAGAAGGATAACATTTGAATTTCCAGCTGGGTAGGTGAGGAGCATTTAATGCAGTATCCTTGGCATTAATGGCGAAGATACGCGTGCCTTAAAGTCTGATGGGTAAAGACCCTTTGTCTCAACCGGTTACCTGCAAAAGCAAGTAGAGACAGAGTATAGCTAAAAGTAGCTATGTGTCAGACGGCGTAGAAATCAATTACAGAGTAGGTAAACTAACTTTATAATAAAACAGTATAGAGACAATCGCAAGGTTAAACTTATGAAATGAGATGTCACCTGACTGACAGTGCAGACTGTCTATTATATCGGCATGTTGTTGATCGGCAACTTGTGTATCAAGTTGATCGGCATGGAGTTATCGGCAACTTTGTTAACTGATCTGCTGATTTGCTTCCTCTTGCTGGTTTGTCTTGTTGAAGAGTTGAAATACACCTGTGCTGATCACAAGGATCCTAAGGCACCTTAAAAGGTTCTAATAAAATTGGGGGACCTAAGTGTAGACATGATTGGGATTAAGTAATTCTAGGACCTAGGTATCTATTTGAACAACAATCTCCTCCTAATTACTTAAGTCCAATCACCCTTAAAGCTAAAGACATCACTTATCTTAGGGAAAAGATTTCTAAGGATATCTAGGTATAACCAAATCCTAAGGTAAGTCCACTAGATGTCTAATGCAAAAGGTGGATTCACCAAAATAATGGTGAAGCCGGTTCAAGGAATCGGCAAGAGTGATGATCTGCAAAAGGAAATAGCACAGAATAATGCAGATAACAACACAAATATAAGAAAAACATATTAGCACAATAAAAATTTTATAAGCAAGAAATTTGTCTGTGAAGGTCTTCAATAAGATATCTACATCATAGGCTATGTGACTCAAGGATCAGCAGCTGGAGGATCAGAAATCTTGGGATCTGCTGCTGGAGTTGAGTCCTTGTAGATTCAGTCTTCCTAGCCTTCTTCCTTGCTCTTTCTTCTTTTCTTTCAGCTTTCCTCTTTGCTTTGCTCTGTCTTCTCTGCGCACTTTCCAATCTTTCAGACAGCATCTTGTTGTTGGCTTCAAGAGCAGCTATCTTCAGATTAGCTTCGGCAAGGGCAGCTTTGGTCTTAGACAATTCTGTTTCAAGTCTTCCCATATCTCTTATCTGCAGCCTCTGATTATCAACAAGATTCTGTTGAATGTTATGAGTTGTCCCCAAGGATTCAGAAAGAGCCATAATACGCTCGTCTCTGTCAGCAGGAGAGCTTTCAATTCTTTAACCAGAGTATTCTCCTCCTCCTGATTGGACTTACGTAGACGCTTAACCAGGTCTTTATGAACATCCTTAACCAGGTCACCAACAGAAAGAGCCATATCACCAACATCAGCACGAGTGGCAGGCACTTGCTGATTTGTGAAATCGCCTTCACTAAACTTCAAATACTCATACAGACTGTTGACGATGGTAGGCTGGAAAATACTGGCAGACGTCGGGAGCACTATTGAAGGATAAAAATCTTCATTATTCAGATCAGCATCTTCAATAAG
>JAOWBW010000625.1:202929-207929 GCA_026119855.1 Campanula takesimana
CAATGACCTCTTGGTCTAGTGGTATCATGGCCTTCTCCTGGGCGGAGGTCTCAGGTTCTACTCCAGCTGGGAGCAGGTTATATATATATACAGGTTTAAATACTAAGGCACTATAAGCCAATTTTTTACCAATGACCTCTTGGTCTAGTGGTATCATGGCCTTTCCCTGGGGGAGAGGTCTCAGGTTCTACTCCCGCTGGGAGCAGGTTCTATAGTATATAAACGGTTTATATACTAAAGGCACTATAAAGCCAATTTTTACCAATGACCTCTTGATCTAGTGGTATCATGGCCTTCCCCTGGGGGGGAGGTCTCAGGTTCTACTCCCGCTGGGAGCAGGTTCTATAGTATATAAACGGTTTATATACTAAAGGCACTATAAAGCCAAATTTTTTTATAAAAAGCCAAATTTTTGAGGGGGTCAAAGGTTGACCCAAGAATTTACAGAAATTTTTGAAGGGGGGCGATTTTTTTAGGGTTTTTTTTTCAGTTCGGCCGTCTGCCATATCTCCGGCACCGGACATCTTTTGGAAGATCCCAACGGTGGAAAGTATCGATTAGGTGTTACGAAATCCCTCCAGAAATTTGAAGACGATCCAACGGTTCAATCATCAGGAATCGTCATTTTTCTGGACAGTCCTGGAATTTAGAATTTGATTCGGCCGCCGGCCATATCTCCGGCGTCGGGATTTATTTTGACGATCCCAACGGTGAAAAGGTGCGTATTAGTTATGCGCAAGTGCTACAAAAATTTGAAGACGATCTAACGGTTCAATCATCGGGAATCGCTTTTTTACAGTCCGAATTCTGGAGGTGAATTTTTTTGTTTTTGATTCGGTTGTTGGCCTTTTTGGCCAGATTTTTTTGTTGATTTCTCTCTTTTGGCCGGCGGCCACCTTCGGCAATGGCAAGGGAGGGGATTGGCATAAGTATGGATGGTGGTGGAATTGATAATGGTGAAACTAGGGTTTTGTATCCCAAAAACCCTAATCTGCATGGCGGGGGATCGGTTATTGTTGGGGGAGTTCCAAATACTTCCATGTTAAGTGGTGCGATTGTTACTGGTGCTAAGGAGGCTATTTCTCAAGGTTTGCATGGAGGAAATCCCGTTACTTCGTCCATGGCGGCAGCTGGCAATTCTCTGAATCACGTCGGCTCGGCCGCGCAGGTCCAGGGACTCGGCCGAGCGCCTGCATCAGAAGGTCCGGTCGGACCTGTTCATACATCCGGTCGGACCTATGCTGCTGGGATTCATAATGGTACTAATCAAGGTGGTCAAGCTAAGGTTTCGTATTCTACGGCTCTGAAAGGAGACAAGGGTGTTGATGGGACTTTCGTCAATCCCTTTGAAGGTATTAAAGCACCTGCTCGTCAACGTGCGGTTATTGATGGTGAACCAGCTGTGATTTTGACTGATAGGGAAGTACAAGCGGCGGTGGACCGTTTGAAATTTACTGTGGTATTAAAATTTACTACTGGTCGTCCTCAGTTGAAGGTAATTCATGATCATATCTCTCAGCACTGGGGTTTAAAGGGTGTTTTTAATGTGGGTTTGCTTGACCCACGACATGTACTTGTGTATCTTTCTACTCAGGAAGATTTAACTTTGGCTTTAGCCAGGGAAACCAACGTTATTATGAATTCAATGTTTAGATGCTTCCGTTGGACACCTGATTTTGATTATGCCTATGATAATCCTTGTATATCAGTGTGGGTTCGTTTGCCTAATTTACCGTTACATTGGTATGCTTTTATGGAGAACATTGGTAATTCTTTGGGTACTTTTATACGTGCTGATGATAAGTCTGTTGGTTTTACACACCATGGGTTTGCCCGTTTTGTGTGGAAATGGATGTCTCTAAACATAGACCGGAACGTATTTATTTGGGGACGACTCGGGAAAATGGTTTTTGGCAGGATATTGAATATGAGGGTAATGTGCTTTACTGTACCAACTGTGGTATGTTGGGTCATGATGAGTATTCTTGCCGGAGAAATGCAAAGAGACAGGGTCAAAATATAGGAAGGCAGCAACAACAGACTCAGAACCAACAGCAGCAGCAGCAACCTCAGCAGAAGCCGCCACTTCCACAGCAGCCATCTAGAGAGCCGGAACAGAGACAGAATCAAATGGCTAATCAGAAGAAGCCTAATTCTGAGTGGCAGGTAGTGGGAAAGCGAGGTACACATATGGTTCCAGCTGCAGAAAAGGGCAAAAATACTGTAGGTTCTAGCGGGCAAAATCAGGCTAAAGGGAATGTTCATTCTCGCTTGGAGTATGGGTCAACTCGTATTTTGGGTAACCATGATGTATGGATGAACAAGGTGGATGACAAGGGTACTGGTAAGGAAGAGGGGGAGATTACAGCTCCCAAGTCAGGTGGTAAAACAAGTTCTGTGATATTGGTTGAGGATATTTCTCCAGATCAGGATAAAGCAGAAAGAGCAGTGCTTGAAAGGGTTCAGCAGCAGCAGCATCAACCGAATTTGCAGCAGCAGCAGCCGACACTGCAGCAGCAGCAGCCCCAGCCGCAGCAGCAGCAGCCGAAATCGCAGCAGCAGCAGCAGCCAAAAGTTAATGAAAACTCCTTTGCGGTTTTAGATGGTTTGGAGGATGAGGAGGTTGATGAGGAGATTGTGATCAAGGATACAGAGGAGGATGGGGCTGCAGTAAAGGAGCCAATTGAGAAATTACCTTTGTGTATGGTTAACACGGAAGCAGTTCTGAGCACCAGCACGGAAGGTTCTTCGGTTAACGTTTCTGTTGATCACGTCTCTGAGACACAGGCACCTCCATCTACTGAAACTATTCAGGAGCAGCAGTTTGTGGACAAGGAGAATGATAGGGCAGATGGGACTGGTTTGGGTGATGACAGAGGTATTACTACCGGAGCAGAGGAAGATAGGGACTCAGAGTCTTCAGGGGGTGCAACTGATGTTGAGGTTAGTGTCACAGAAAGCACTGAAGAGTCTAAGGATTCATCATTTAATGAGGTTTCCAGTGGACAGAAATCAAGGCGTAGGAGAAGGAAGGGCAGTAGGTCGTCGCAGGTGGGTTCGCCTCCGCAAACCCGAAGCAAGACTGTTGGGGTAAACTCTATTTCTAAATAGATTTATTATGTCGATCATTATCTGGAACGCTAGAGGTGTTGGTAATGATAGTACCATGGATGCTTTAAAGCTTATGATTCAGCATCATAAGCCTTGGTGTTTGGCAATTTTGGAACCTAAACTTTACGGTGTTAGGCTTCCAAATATTGCTAAACAACTAGGCTTTGATAAGTTCTTGCATGGTAATCCTGTTAATAGGCATATTTGGGTTTTATGGAGAACTGGTATAGATTTGGATGTGGTTTCTATGACTAATCAGCATATTTCAGTTCGAGTAACGGTGTTTGGGGATTCATATGGTATTTTCTCATTTGTTTATGCCAGTTGCGATCGTATTCCGAGACAGTCGTTGTGGGATGATCTTGTGCAATTATCTGGTCAGTTTGATGAGCCGTGGTTAGTGGGTGGTGATTTTAACATCATTGCTGATCCGTCAGAGAAACTGGGAGGTAATGGGTGGGATTTCCCTAGTATTGATGATTTTTGCGGTTTTATGGTTAATGCTGGCATTTCTGATGCGGGGTATGAAGGAAGTAAGTATACTTGGTGTAATGGGTTCCCAATTGCTAGTCGTATTTGGCAGCGTATTGATCGTGTTTTGGTGAATGGGACTTTTACTGCGCAGCATGGCAGTATTACTGTCACTCATTTGCCGAGAGATGTGTCGGATCATTCTCCATTACAGATTAAATTCGCTGCGATATCAAAGCCCAAATGCCCTTTTAAATTTCATAAAATGTGGCTTGATCATCCGGGTTTTCAAGGTTTTTTGCGTGAGGTGTGGGGTCGTGATTGCTGGGGTACTCCGTTGCTCCGGTTGCACAGGAAATTGCATGTTCTGCGCAAGGAACTGAGAAAGTGGAATTGGGAAGTTTTTGGGAATATCTTTCGGAAGATAGACCAGTTGCAGGATGATATCACTAGATTGGATTTTTCTCTACAATCTAATGGGGATGATTCGGTTGCTGCTGAATTAAAGCAGAAGACTGATGAGTTGGCACAGGTTCGTAGGTGGGAAATTGATATGAAGCAGCAACAGTCAAGGCAGTTATGGGTTCAGGATGGAGATCGTAATTCTGCATTTTTTCATGCCTCTATCAGGGAGAGAAGACGTCAGAATTCTTTGAAGTTGCAGTTGGCAGACGGATCCTGGTGTGATAATGAGAGCATCTTGGGTCAGTTGGGTGCGGCGCACTTTGAGGAGATTTTTAGTTCTGGTCCTCATATGATTGACGAGAGGCTTTTTCAGGATATTGAGGCAGGGGTTTCAGCGGAGGACAATCAGATGTTAACTGCAGTGCCTGAGGAAGGTGAGATTTGGGAGGCCATTAAATCTTTGAATGCTGACAGTGCTCCTGGTGTTGATGGCTTTACAGGTCAATTTTTCAGAGGTTGCTGGCCTACCATTAAGGCTGATGTGATCGCTGCTGTTAGATCGTTTTATCATGGGGAGGAGCTCCCGAAGGGGTTGTCTTCTAATGTGCTTGTTTTGCTGCCCAAGGTGGATAAGCCAACGGGGTTTAAGGATTTGCGACCTATCAGTCTATCTACCTTTATGAATAAGGTAATCTCTAAAATCCTTACCCTTCGTTTGGCTAGTGTGTTGCCCAAAATTATCTCTCCTGAGCAGACGGGGTTCATTAAGGGGAGGGGTATTCAGGAGAACATCGCTTTGGCCCATGAGATGGTCCACCGTATTGATCAGAAAGTTGTTGGAGGTAACGTGTTGTTTAAGTTAGATATGTCCAAAGCTTATGATCGCTTGGAATGGGATTTCTTATTTCGGGCATTGACTGCATTGGGTTTTAACGATATTTGTTGTGGCTTGATTTCGCGGTTGGTTAGAGGCAACTGGTACTCGGTTCGTATGGGTGGAGTTTCCCATGGGT